>JBBPDH010030225.1:0-10405 GCA_037974565.1 Clupeocharax schoutedeni
GACAGACAGAAAATAGTATTTTTGTACCAACAGGGTGATTCAAAGCTAAATATAAAGAAACGTGAGGTGGTTGTATATTTCTGTGTGTGTGTCTTTCAGTGTTATATCCAAATGGAGACAGAGGAAGCTGCTGAGAAAATGATCCACAGATATTTGCACCGTCCTCTCAAATTTTACGGCTCTGTGCTGAAAATCACCATGTGCAGGAAAGGAGATTCACTGATACCGTGGTGAGTGAGGATCCTTCTCTCTGTCCACACGCCTTCATACAGACTGGTTATTGAACCAGTTACTACTGGGATAATCTGACTGAACTGTTCACTGGGAGTTACACTACCAGTCAAAAGTTTTTACATGCCACAGGTTTTCACCTGTTGTTTCAGAAACTGCAGATTTTATTCATGTTAAACACCGCAATATTGTTGAGCGAACAATTATAAATGAAAATATGTCAAATGAAACAAGTTTCCTTCTGTAGCAGTGCAGGTGTGACACCCTATGAAGTGGCTGTGTGGTGAAGCAGAGTCAAATTCTAGACTGTCCTTTAACTTTAAATGCACTTGTTACTTTTTCATCACCTTATAGCTTGTTAAATATCTAAACACTCGTCTGGTGATCCACTTTATAATTATAAAAGGTGCCTTTTTGTCGTTCAGTAGTGATCAATAAAAGAAATGACATTTCCTGTCTAATAAATGTCCTAAAATGGTGAACATACTGTAAATTATTTGTAACTTTAGTAAATATTTATTGTGTGACATCTCGGCGTGTGCAAAAACTTTTGAGTGTGTGATACATTTTTTCACATTTTATTACAAACAGATGATCTTAAAGCAAATGTTAGCAAGGGCTTCATACTGGCGTATTAATTCATTTCAATGAACCTGTATAATATGTCCTTTTGACGTCAGTCTTTTCCACTGAGCAGTCTGTAAAGCCTGGAGAATCAAGTGGGTTTTCTGTGCAGGACCCCTGCGGATAAGTTTGAGCGGTGGTGCGAGACAAGAGGAATAAAACCGGCCCGAGACGAAGAAGAGCGGAGAGAGAATGGCCAGACATCCAAAAACAGCACAGGAGAGGTAAACTGACCCCTGAAACTTTCCCTGAGTGCCTGATTGTTTTCCTAGGTGCCAGTAACCTATTAACCCCTATAACTATAACTAAATCTGATATCAATAAGGATAAATGACGTACAGCAGTCTAAAACCAGGGCCGTTTGCAGACTTCTCTGTGGGTTTTCCCCACCCACTTGTGGGTGGAGACTATCCTAAAAGTTCTCCCAGGTTCAATTTCTTTTATGTTTTATTTCTGTTTATTTCTAAGATCTCTGTAAATGACTGTGTGTGTGCGTGTGTGTGCGTGTGTGTGTGCGTGTGTGCGTGTGTGTGCGTGTGTGTGTGTGTGCGCGTGTGTGCGCGTGTGTGCGTGCGTGTGCGTGTGTGTGTGTGTGTGTGCGTGTGCGTGCGTGTGCGTGTGTGTGCGTGTGTGTGTGTGTGTGTGTGTGTGTGTGTGTGCGCGTGCGTGTGTGTGTGTGTGCGCGTGTGTGTGTGCGTGTGTGTGCGTGCGTGTGTGTGCGCGCGTGTGTGTGCGTGTGTGTGTGTGCGTGCGTGTGCGTGTGCATGTGTAGGAACGCCACAGCCCTGTGTCGAGCTGTGAGGGTGTAGGTGGGGACCCTGTGCGTGAGGGTGGAGACTCTGAAGAAGAGGAAAAAGCCCACAGTCCACTCGGACCATACGAACCCAACAACCCCGTCGGTAAGAGCCTTTCACAACAAATGTTTTTTTTTTACAGAAATCACTTTTTTTTTATCATTTCTTAAAGTTCTCATGGATTAAAGTTCTCAGTCGCTATGACGGGTTTCCGTCAACTGAGGGCACTAAAAGTTAATCATGAGATTGATGCAGATCTGAAGGGGGAAAAATGGGGAAAGAGGGGCGGAGCTGAACAGGCTTCGGCAGATGGAACGGAAGTTGTAAGATTGGAAGTCAGTAGTGTGTAATGAAGGGTCTCATTCGCTAATAGTAGCTAAAACAGGTCTGAGAACAGTGGAGAAAACCCATCACTTTAATAGATAAAGAAGCCAAAACTCCGGAGCTCAATATTCAGGTCAGTGGCTCCGGTGTTGCGAGTGCTGCGAGAGCTTATACTCCGCTAAAAATCAATAAATAACGGCAGTTTTGAAGTCTGGCGACTTGCTGTTAACAGAGGAAGCTGCTCTAAATTTCATGTATTTTGGGTCAGGATCTTGGGGGAAAAAACCCTTATTTTAAGAACGAATCTTTTAAGTGAACGTACTGAACCGAATCACAGGAAGTGACTCGATTAAGAACGTTCCCCTAAAATACACCGTTCAACCACTCCCCAACCCCGCCGACGTCCCTGTCAAGAAAACGTTCCTCTCATATTTAGATCAGGTGTGATGACCTCATTGGGCTGAAGCTCTCAGTCACTTTGATCCTCCTCGTTCCTGCAGGCCTTGACTACGTCGTCCCCAGGAGTGGCTTCTTCTGCAAGCTGTGCAACATGTTTTACACAGATGAGAAAAGGGCCAAATCGGAGCACTGCAGCAGTCTGGAACACTACAATATGCTGAAGGTTGGTGCTTCATGAGGCTCTGAGTTACTCTCCTCATTCCCCTCTGGGTCTGAACAGCGTTGCCTCAAGAGAGATGAGGGGAATGTATGCAATCACTGGACAAAAAACAAAAAAGGATTTCTGAAGGCCACATTTTTTCCTTTGAGGAGAAAAAATTATTAATTCTAATTAACTGTGTAAGTCCTAATTTTAACAGAATAAATACACAGAATATTTACATTTTTACTGTACATTTTAATTTTAGCCTTTAAAGTTTTTACTGGAATTTTTCACAATTAATGTACTCCGTTACTACCCACTTCTGCTCGTTACACTGAATTTTTTTTGCCAGTTAAAAAAAATAAAAAAATTTGACAAGAGATTCCAAACCCACTGCCCTGCAAGACTTTAGTGACTCTAAAACCTGAGAACACAAAACCGGAGCAGAGCCAATCAACGGCCCAGTCCAGGACCCCCCACCACCATCCAGCTCATCTCAATAAACTGTTCCAGAACTGAGAGACATCATTTTCCTTTATTCAGATTTAACTCTAAATATTATGAGAATATTAAATTGTTTTGAGTCTGTGTTGAAAAAATGGTTAATCAAATGAATCGTGAGTTGACTGCATCGCTGCACCCTTACTGATACTTTAACTGTCCCTGTGCTCTGATGTGTAGCGGAAGCATGGAGACGTGGAGGAGGAACAGACAGATGGACAGCCGGATGAATGAGAAACGGATGGACAGATGTCTGACACTTCCAGTGCCATGAGGATAAATTTCACTGCAGTCCCTGATTTTTTTTTTATTTTTATTTTTTTTTTTTAGGAAAAAAACAAAAGAACATTCCAGCCTCTGTGTTTCCGTCTTCGTTTTGTTAAAGATGACCCGTTTTGATTCTAGAGAGAGTGAGTGAAAACAGAAGAGTGAAAGTGAAAGGACGAGTAGACGAAGTGTGGAGCCGTCGTTGTTTCATGTGGTGATGTGTGAACGAAGCAGAAGTGTACAGGCACTGTAGCTTCTTATAAAATAAACTCAAGTCTGTTTGATTAAAAGTCTTCCCATTTTTTTCTCCTATCCCCCTTTCCCAGATCTTATTATTGCCTGCTTGTTTACCTCGACCCGCCTGAACTCGAGCTCCCTGCGTTTTGTCTGTGGTGCGGACTGCTACCATGGCAACAGCCTACATTAAAGTCTCCAGGGAAAGGGGTTTTGGGTTTGCAGTAACTTGACAGCGCCACACAAACACACACTCACGTGGTTTGTTGCCAAAATCAAAGTGACAATTTTCCACCGACCCAGATGTGATCGATCAGCCGGGATGTGTCTGGAAGGAACTTGTACTTTTGCACCCACGGCGTGATTCGTTAACGTATACGGCATTTAGCAGACGCTCTAATCCAGAGCGACGTACATCAGTACTTAAAGTAGTCCACAACTGTTCCTAAACCTGTAAAACTATACTTAAATCAACAGCTTTTTAACCAAGTTACTGCTGGCTAAGCTACACACCATAACAAACCCTGTCAAAAATAAACAAAGAAATGAGGGCTGGTTCAAGACACATCCCCAAAACTGCATCCAGCTCTTCATTAAGGCGTGTTTTGTGGGCGTGTTTACACTGCTGTAACCTACACACACTCCTCTTGCAAAACATTTATGTAAAAAGGTAATTAATACCATTTTGTTTGAGTGAACAAGAGCTTTATTCCTTTAGTCCACGTTCTGAAAACGCGGCATCGTTTCTCTTATTTTGGTGTTATGTCGTTTTTCTTAAAATGCTACTTCAAAGAGGAGTTTTTATTTGAAAATGGGGAGAAATATTGTCAGCGGTTCTTAAAAAAACCAAGGCAAAGCTGTTCAGTTCAGTACTATAAAACATAAAACGTGAGAAACTGAACGTTTTTGCAGTGGGCTCTTATTTTTGTCCGGAGCTGTATATGCGCGTATTAGGGCTGACCGGATGACCCACAAACCACCTGGTACCCAATAGCACCACCTCCTGGCCAAACTGAAGAACAGACGAAAATACATGATCAGTATTCGAGTAGTTTATTGACCTTTTCACACACAATTTTCAGTAAACTAATAAGAACAGATCACACTCAGTCCTGTACACTGATTGGAAGCAATGCGTTGAGGAATACTGTTCTAAAGCTTGGCGTAAAGATGTGTTGCCGTATTGCTGTGCCACAGTGTTGCAGTCACTTTTCAGGAGAACTTTGCGTGAACCATGCTGGGAAAAACGCTATTTCAGCACCTTTATCATCAACTCTTACATCAGCAGCCTTCACTGAACACGAGGAAACATCATTTAAAAACATCAAACGGACAAAGTCACGTCCATCAACACCATCACGTGTTAACACGGTGTTCAGCTAGCGCTAACGTTTCTGTGGAACATGAAGAAAAGCAAGCAAAACACCGCTTTATGAATAATACAGACGTTTCATGCAGCTGTATGCAAAAGATTGGACATTTCAGATCAAATAACACGTCTGAGGCACATCCTTCTCCAAACTTCTGCACGTTTTAGTAGAAAATGACTGGTTATGTGCTGAATTAAACATATTAGAAGGAATTCAAATATAATATGTGCCCTGTGCTGAAGTTATGACACATTTTATACTCATTTTTCCCCCAATGTGTTAAACTCAGGAACCAGATATTAAGCAAACGAATTGTGTGCCAAAAAATGGCAAAGTGCACACTTTTTAAACGGACATGTAATTTGACCAACAGTATTCAAACTTTTATGTACGACTGCATGCACATATATATGATTACATGTATATATATGTGTGTGTGTGTGCGTGTATTTTTATGTACAAACTGAGAAACACAATCTTAGTTTGGCTTCACATTCTGGAGGAGTTTGCAAGTGGCTGAAATGGCACATTAATATTACATATATTCGAATAATGTTGCTGCTTTTTGGAGAAAAACAGTTCATTTAAGTGTGTTTGTGGCAACAAAACGCATAAAAAAAATGCAAGTTATGACTGCATTCACACCACATATCAGTTGAAAGGGTCCCCATTGCGTCGCCCTCGTCTCCCCTCACCCCTCGAAAAGGTTTTATGACATCATTCATGACTGTGACATCAAATCAGTCTGTTCTGGAATGTTGCAAAGATTCAGTCTGAGGCGATTCTGTGTTCCTTTTCACATCGTGAACCAAAAAACGCACCAACCCCGTTCCTGTAGATCCCCAGTCCCCGACACCTATTCTGTACAATGAGCCTCTTATTGGCTGAGGTCCCCTATTGGCTGGAGCGTTAAATAAGGGGGCGTGGTCAGCCGGTCAGGTACAGATTGGAGCATATCAGGGCAGGAGAGCAGATCCCCAGGAGGAGGGTCGGAAACCACTGGCATAAAGAGTGGACTGGACAGCAGACGTGGAAAAATTGGGTCCAAATGTCCGTGCAGGACCGTCTTTAACTCCGCCCACTTCCAGTTTGCTTTGATTACTAATTCCCATTGGTTTACTCATCTGCTTTGACTTTTTTACAAGCTCCGCCCCTGTAATTTTATTGATAAATATCCTTGCAATATTTCTGCAACTTTAGCATCACATCACTGTTTGCACTTTTTTGTAAGTTTTCCAGCATAAGAGCAGACACTAAATGATTTGGGGTAAATGTGAAGCATGGACAGCTGGGTGTTTTGTGCCTCGACTGACGACCCAAAGTCTTTCGGGGCACTTTTCTGCCTCTGCCTCCATTTCCCCCTCCACCTTGATTGTTTTCGCTTGCCTGCTGAGCTGCGACCCGATTATAAACACTACTGTTTTTTGCTGTTCAGGAAAGCGTAGTTACATGAACTGTTTGGCTGTAAATGCTGTTGCTGGCGGCAAACTGTTAATACTTAGAATCTATTTAGCTCTACAGTTTAAGGCATAAAGTTAATCAGTCTGGAGTAGTAGTTCCTGAACGAGTACCCTCTGTCCTGCCCCAACAAACCTACCCAGACCCAACACCTCTGACCTAACACCCCTGACCCAACACCTCTCAACCAACACCCCTGACCCAACACCTCTCAACTAATACCCCTGACCCAACACTTCTAACATAACACCCCCGACCCAACACCTCTCAATCAACACCACTGACCAACAGACCTGACAAAACACCCCTGACACAACACCTCTCAACCAACACCCCTGACCAACACCACTGAACCAACAACTCTCAACCAACACCCCTGACCAACACCACTGAACCAACACCTCTCAACCAACACCCCAGACCCAACACCTCTGACCCAACACCCCTGACCTAGCACCTCTGACCCAACACCCCTGACCCAACACCTCTCAACCAACACACCTCAACCAACACCCCTGACCCAACACCTCTCAACCAATACCCCTGACCCAACACCTCTAACCTAACACTCCTGACCCAACACCTCTCAATCAACACCCCTGACCAAACTCCCCTGACCCAACACCTCTCAACCAACACCCCTGACCAACACAACTAACAGAACACCCCTAACCCAACACCCCTGGTACAACTAACCAGTTTTCCCGAGTTGACTTGGGTGTACAACACTAAGCTGCATGGCTGGAGCTACCCCAGACTGTTGGAAACCACTGATATGCTGGCCAAAATATATAGTCCAAATTCAACTCCACAATGTTGAAATTTTTTTTATATTGCAAATATCAACAATACAAAAACAGCCAAAGGAGAACACTGATCTGAGCTCTGTTAAAGCCAGTTAAAGCACTGATCTGTAAGCTGTACTGTATGGACTGGAATAGCAATATAGAATGATAAACTGGTTCTTTTGTCTTTATATGGCTTCTGGTTAGAATGAGAAGTGACACATACACACGATACTCCACACATTATTATGTTAGCTGTTGGTCACAAGATTCCGTTAAAATTTTTGTCATAAAACAACATTTCAGCACAAAAAAAATCAAATATCTCTTAAATCAATACTGCGGCTACAAGGCTAATGGCGCTAACACTAGAAGTCAATAGTCACATAAATCTTTTAATCTCCAAAAGTTCTATGGAGCTTAAACGACATCCAGCTTCTAATTAACTCTGTGCAGACTTGTGGACATTGTTTAGGACACAGTATTGGAGCAAATGCTACGATGCTTTTTACACAACATGGTCTGTTTTCACAAATCCCCTCAGGAGAAGGAGCGTCAGTTTCTGTGACATCATAAATACAGAGAAATCTGAACCCAGATCAGTCCTGCCTGTGAACTGAAATGGTGGCACTAAAGTTAATTTTTACAGCTCACAGAAAGTCTTACTTTGTCCTAAACCACATCAACATGTCTGATCCACATTAATGAAAACTGGACGTGGTTCTGTGGGTCCCGATATGTTTTGGAGATGAAAAGAATTGGGTGACTATAGACTTCTAGGTGTTAGCAACATTAGCTCACACTAGAATTCATAGCTTCTAAACTTAGGAAGCAAAATCTGGTTCTAACCAAACTATGGCCAATGCTGTCCTGCTGACCGAAACCAAACTAGACAGTCGCTTGTAGTCATAGATTTGAAGACCAAACTGTGTTGTGTTTCTGACTCTTATTTTGTGACAGAACATTAAATAAACCAACGCCACATCCCAAGTGAGAGTGAGAGTACAATACAGCATGTGGAGTTTGATTGGTTGCCCTGGAAACACTATTCACTGTCTCCAAACACATGCAGTACAGGTACAGTACAGGCACCTATGCAAATAGTCTGAAGACATTTACATCAGCCATGTGTTTCTTTCTGCCAGCAAAAACACAAGTGAACATTACAGTAAAGGCAAACAAAAAAGAACAAAAGTAAAGAGGAAAGAGGTCTGGAAATTGTTTTGCAAAATCTTTGCTTTACACAAAAATGTTATTTGTATTTATTGTAATACAGGCAACCCCCGCAAAGTGGTGGATTTTTTCTTAGAACCAAACTAATAATTGTTTGCGGAAACCACAAATATTCTCTGCATTTTAATACTTTTTTCACGGCAACCCCTAATTTTTCAAGCACGTTGTGCTAAATTAAGAAAAATATAATTTGCAAATTTTGTAACGAATGTTAACGTAAATTCAGCTTAATGTCTCGCAGTACTAAAAAACTGTATTCACTTTTTAGTACTGCGGAGAGAACACAAAGCAAAGAGGAGGGAGGTTGGAAAGTAGCCAATCCGAGAGCGGTATTTATTTCTCCTTGCTGCTGATTGGCTGCTGCCCTGTGACGCATTTCTGGCAGCTACAGACCAGCATTCAGTCATAACAGGTTCTCGCATGTAGCTTTTTAAGGGCAATGTATTATGCTTTAAAATAAAATTAAAGTATTTCGGAGCATATTTACGGTTCCGAATATAAAAATAAGCTTTTTTTTTTTTACCACATCAAATTCATGGTTTTTCGCAGGTGCACTGGGAATGTAACCCTGGTGAATTTTGGGGGTCATCTGTATTAGTGTTTTAACACTAACTTAACACTACTGCACAGTAGTAAACAGTTTTTAAGTATACATTTCTAATGGGGCTAAGACTTTTGCACAGTATTGTACGCATAGCCAACTCTGCTGAAAAGCTCTTTGGAGCGAGTGTTTCTCTGAGAACAGACATCGCTCGAGAGAACTGATCTAGAATTAGCTCGGATGTCATTTTTTAATCACAATCATTGGGATTTTAATCTGATTCCAGACCAGTGTTCTTATGTACAACACATGCAACCCCATGGAAACATGACTACACTAAAGGGTTCCCAGATGGTTCTGCTTTGTCCTTAAGGTTCCTTCCCCTGAGCCTCCTGAGGGTGCTATAGCGCCCCCACCCCAGCCCCCCCCTGCTGCTGGGATAGCAACTGCAAATCACAAAATACCTACATAATAGATATTATTTCATTAGTGTAAACTAATAATAAAATTAAATAACTTACAACATTCTCTGCTGCCACAAGTGACATTATCAATATCATCTATCATTTGATCTTCCCAGCTCACATTTTATTCAGCATTATCCGAATCATTCAGTTAAATGGAGAAAAATATTCACCTACAGTGACTGGGTACATTATGTAAACGCTGCTTAAAACTTTTAGCACCCACAACTTCCCACATTGCCGATCACAAGGGAAAAAAAAGAGGGTAGGAAATGAAAAAAGTGGAGGAGAAAAAAAGAATCCTGCCGTTGAGGATTTTGTGGGGAGGGGGTTTTGGTCGGGATTATGCCAGTTTTAGGGTGGGCTTTGGTCTCCGTCGCGCCGCGGAGATTCGTACCGCATGATCTGGCGGGGGGTGCCATAACCGGTCATGCCTGACTGAGACGCCCCGCGATTGCTGCCCATCTGAAGGCCAATCAGAACGCGGCCCTGACGAAGCTGCTCCTCCGAAAACTCCCTCCTGTGGCTTTTGGCTTTCCTGTACATACGCACACACACACAGGTTTCAAAATTCACCTTCATTTACTGTGAAAACGTTTAAAGGTTTAAATATTATAAATGAATGTGAACAATTTCCAAGAATTTGTTTTAAATAATTCCTATTTTCTGTTTTTTTTTTATATTAATATGAAGCATTTTTTCTTCTATCTATCTGTCTTTTTGAATACTATTCTGCACTACAGATTTACATATATTTATATTTACATCATATATAGTTAATAACAAATTACATTAAAACTTTTTTCTAGTTATCTTTTAGAACATGATTGATTCCAAACATCAGAACATGATTCAAAAATTATTTTATATAATGTTATTCTACGTTATTACCGTATTTTTCGAAATGAAGAAAAAAAAGATTCTGATGTCTTAAAACATTTTATGTGCATTAAAACTCCTGTCCTGCCTCAGCTGGTG
>JBBPDH010030236.1:0-10405 GCA_037974565.1 Clupeocharax schoutedeni
TATAGACTACAGTTCAGCGTTCAACACAATAGTGCCCGGTAGACTGTTCACAAAGCTGAGGGATCTAGGGCTAAACAGCCGTCTGTGTGCTGGGTGCTGGACTTCTTCACTGGCAGATCTCAGGTGGCGAGGGTGGGTAGGGTAAGCAGTGTCTGTACCATCTCCGACAACTGAGGAAGTTCAGGGTCTCTCCAGCGATCCTCAGGTCTTTCTATTCAGGCGCTGTGGAGAGCATCCTCACATCCTGTGAACATCACATACTGCTATGGGAATAGCTGCATTCAGGACCATAAAGCTCTTCAGAGAGTGAGGAGAGGACTGTCCACCCCTCCCTACAGGACATTTACATCAGGAGATGTTGGTCCAGAGCAATCCGGACATTGAAGGACTCGTCCCACCCCAGTAACGGGCTGTTTCAACTTCTGCAATCAGAAGGTTCCACACCATCAGGGCCAAAACAGAGAGACTCAAGAGGAGCTTCTATCCTCAGGCCATTCAAGTCCTAAATCAGAACATGCCCACACACCCCTCATAACATTACTGTAACGGACTGAAACAGGACCTCATAACATATTCACTATTATATTTCAGAACATTCACTGTCATATTTCATATTACATCTGATTTATTATTACATCACATACTGCTTCACTACAGCTTACATTACTCTGGTCACTCTGTTACATTACGCTGCTTACATTACTCTGGTCACTCTGTTACATTACACTGCTTACATTACTCTGGTCACTCTGCTACATTACACTGCTTACATTACGCTGCTTACATTACTCTGGTCACTCTGTTACATTACACTGCTTACATTACTCCAGTCTTTGTTTACATTACACTGCTTACATTACTCTGGTCACTGTTACATTACTCTGTTACATTACGCTGCTAACATTACTCTGGTCACTCTGTTACATTACACTGCTTACATTACTCTGCTCAATCTGTTACATTACACTGCTTACATTACTCCGGTCTTTGTTTACATTACACTGCTTACATTACTCTGGTCACTGTTACATTACTCTGTTACATTACTCTGCTTACATTACTCTGGTCACTGTTACATTACTCTGTTACATTACTCTGTTTACATTACTCTGCTTACATTACTCTGGTCACGGTTACATTACTCGGGTCACTGTTACATTACACTGTTTACATTACTCTGGTCTCTGTTTACATTACATTGCTTACATTACTCTGGTCACTCTGTTACAGTACTCTGCTTACATTACTCTGGTCACATTACTCTGGTCTCTATTTACATTACACTGTTTATACATGAATCTGGTCACTCTGTTAATTACTCTGTTTACATTACTCTGGTCACTTTGTTCACTCTGTTTTATATGGCACAATGCACTAACATTCCATTTGCACAATGTACATATTGCTGCTACATTTAAATAAATACATTTTTTTTCAGCCTACATATAGCTTCTCTTAACTTGTGGTGCTCCTTGTTTAAGTTAAAGTTACTTACTTTAGATTTGTATTTTAGGAAATTTCAGTTGCCAGCTGGGACATGAATGCCCCTTCCAGTGCCGCAGAGACCATGGTCCCACAAAGCCCCAGACTTTGTCACAGATCTCCTAGCTTTGAAAGGGTACATTCCCATTATTGGTGGTCATGGACCAGTTTTTGAAGGGGATCTGGTTCCTACCTTTCCGTTCTCTGCCTTACATGTGGGTGAGGCCCTGTTCCAAGCGACGTTTCTGCCCTATGGCATCCCTGAGGACATCCTGTCCAACTGAGGCCCACAGTTTGTGTATAGAATACAGTCAGCCTGACTTTGGGTTATCAGTCCAACAGTCAGGCTCTACAGTTTCAGGAGCTGGGTTCATCTGGGCATACTGCCATGGACACCAGCACGACTGGAAGGGGTACTCTGACTGGTCTCACACCCTTTGAATGTGTGCTCGGGCATCAACCCCTCTCTGTCCTTGGGATGGTGAACCTTCTGATATGTCCGAAGTGGACCGGAGGTTTCGTAGGGCATTGCGGGTGTGAAAATGGGCACATACATTCATCAGCTGAGAGGTTGGTAGATTCTAAAATCAAGCCTACCGGAGAAAGAGATGCACTGGAATTTTGGGTACGTGATCCGGTCTGGCTCAACAGCAGGGACCTTAAGGCTTAAGTTAAGATTACTTTCATGTAAACTATCCCCCAAGTTTGTTGGTCTATTTGATGTCATGTCAAATTACCCCCACAAATGTGTATCTCCCCTGTCTTTCTTGTCTCCCTTCTCAGGCCTGAGGTTCCTCAGCCAGGAGGAGTTCCATTGGGACTGGCTGGACTGGCTGGACTGGTCGGCTCTGGCCCAGGACCATCCTCTCAGGTGACCAGGTAGGCCTGGGCAACCAGGTCGCTGTGGTCAGCTCCATGCGACTCAGAGTATTCGGGATTCCTCCTCGCCCCCCCTGCAGTGGCTGGTTCTGGAGGGGGGCCAAGCATGCCCTCTAAAACGTTGACCCTATGGAGAGTGGAATATAGTCTGTGAATCGAATCACGCTCTATTTTGTTTGAGGACTGAATTGGTTTGGCAACATTCTGAACTTGCTCCTTGTCTGTTTCAGTAAAGACTCTTTGTTCTGAAGTTCTCTCCTGCAGTTCTGAAATGTATTTTTTGTTGATAAATAAAAACATTGGCAATAATTAGAAAATGTAATAGTTTCACCAAAAAAAATGATGTTATTGATGTTATTTAGGATCCTATAAAAGAACAGAAATATGTCTGGCTAAGCACCATTCGTGGATTCCAAAATTTTTTTAAGAATTCATATTTCTTTATAATATAAAACCATTACCTTTACTTCAGAACCTGTAGAATTGAGTTTGTTTTCCTCAACAATAATTTATCTATCAAATACCTTTTATAAAGCTCAAAAGCTATTATTAACAGTAGCGTTTAATTCGGCTGTATTTTAATTTTATTAGTAATAATAATAATAATAATAATAATAATAATAATAGTAATAATAATAATAATAATAATAATAATAATATTAATAATTATACATTTTATTTATAAGTCACCTTTCAAGTCACCCAAGGACACTGTTAATTAATTAAAAATAAAATATATTTGCTAGTTACTAATTATTTATTTCCAAAAATTATTTTTAATTGAGAAGCAAAATATGTGTTTGTAGTTTTGTGAGTTTCATTTCATTCTTTTTAAAGTGTTTTTTTTTTATTTTGTAAAGTGTATAGAGCTCCTATATACACTTCCTACAATGTGGCTTGATGTAGCAAACAGTTTCCTGTAACAAGGTATAGGTGCATATGAAAAAAAAATATGATGATCTTACTTCTATGGGAGTCTGTTCACGCGTTAGTTCAGGCTTTAGTGTCTCAAATTAAACACGAAACAATTTTAGTTAAAAAATCCCAGACCTGAGTTGGCTTGATGTCAGGGCATGCAGCAGGATCTTGATTTCTCTGTAATGGGCCGAGCTGGGGCTGGGCTGGCCACTCCAGTTAACAGATTTAATGCTCTATTTGTGTTATATTACCAGGAGCTATTCTGTTGTCATCATGATGTGGATTACCCTATTTCTGCTGCAGCAGTGAGAAAAGAGACGGTTTGATTAGGGTGTTTTAACCAGAGGCGATGGAAAGAGACCTGCGATTTTAACTGCTGAAGCTTTAGACTCTTTGAGGAACACTCATTGGTACAATTGCTAACAGGGTGGTTTAGGAGTAATAAGACAGAAGCAGGAAAAAACTCGTTTCTAGTTCCTCAAATCTGGGTCCCCCTCCTATGTGTAACCTCAAGCCTGTAAGTGTGTACTTAAACAATTTCAGCCTAATCCCCTCCACAACTGTCCCAACATCTGACGTAGCAGTGGATTTGTTTGGGTTCGCTTAATCCACAGAGCATGCAGCCAAAGCTCAGAGTAATTCTGGGCTGGCCGAATCACAAAGCTAGAAGTATGGCAGATATACTGAGAACACTTACCCAACATTATTAACACCACTGCATGGTAAAGACATGTGCATTTGCATGTAGCTATCAGAATAGTGCCAACATCAAATCAAAAGAACTTGCTCCCATGATGTATCTTCTACGATTTGCTAGCAACGCATTGTTTGGCTCCGTAGGACAGGATGGTGATTAGGGGACATCCATACGCTGTCGGTCACTGTCCTGAAACAAATATGTACCGTTAGACAGCAGGGGCTGAAAAAGCCTCCCTTAGGCAAAAGGACTGGAAAGACAGCAATGACGCATTGACCAGTGGTCATACTCTGCTGTCACTGTGCCTCATTAGGTAGCTTTGAACGCCCCACAGGAGGGGGCACCCCAATGCCCAGGCACCCATGTACTCCTGACCCGCTTTTGGCATTCGTCACATTTCTCAGAGCTCAGGATTGCACCCCGACATCACTGGGACCCAACCACAGTTTCTCTTCTTTCCATTTTTTGTGCTCTTTTTCGCTATTTCGTGAGAGTGTCACGTGTTGTGACATGCAGCTCACATGACCGCATCATCCAACCAATCGAATGTAAGTGTTCGATCTGAGTTGGGCAAAAGGATGGGGGGCGTAATTTTCCTGCTTGTCACTGTTTTTTTTTAATCATCTTTTTCGCAAACGCCGAAAGTGGTGACCATCCGATTCCAGGAAGATCTGAGGTAAATCTTCGTTTCAGCCGTACAGATTTAGGGCTAACTGCTCTTTTGATGGTGATTTTGTTCCTAATATTATATTCATGTTCAATATTGTAATTAAGAGTTTTACTATACTTTTATTTACCATTTTAGTGCACATTCAGGAATGATCGATCAGCATTATTCTTCTTTAGAGGAATATATGATATTATACAACGAATTATACAGTTAACACACAATACTACCTGAACAAAGGTGCTGTCTGTAAGCATTTGTGCGCTTGGTTTTGGAACACTAGGCCAGTTATGGGTCAAATTCATTATTAATTCACCACGAGGTATTACTGTCGCTTAAACCGCGCTGAACATTGTCTGGAATTGGTTTGATCTGATTGTTGAGGACATGTGTAAATGAGTCTTTATGCTTAATTACACAAATCTAAAAGGACAGTGCGTGTGCTGAAAGTGTGTTCCATCTCTCCAGAGACATCTCTTTAATGTTGCTTCTGCGAGATCTACAACACCGTGTTTATGCTTGTCTAGTGAAATAGCGTAGGCTGATCGCATTGTTAGACCATGATCTCCAGATAGCCCATATGTGTCCACTGTATGTAGCTTTGACGAATGACGTGTGAATAGTATTGTGTGAAATACAAGTGACAGTGACACTCTTACTACATTGAGAATAATTGAAATAATGATGTTAGTTTGTTTCGTTAGTAATGGAATCCTGATTCATGATTTATTAACATGAATTGTAAGGTACAGTACACAATTGTAAGGTATTCTATAGTGTGAAAATAATAGTGATTGCTCATAAGGAGCATGGATCTTCATGATTAATGACCTATATACCTATATATATATATATATATATATATATATATACATATATATTTAAATATGTATGCATGTATGTCTGTATATATATTTCTATATATGTTTTGAAAATATCTTACCTTTGTTACATTTTAAGGCCATCTTGTCCACCCCTATCTTACACCACAGTCATGCAATGTAACAAAATTACTTGCATGGAAAGAGCTTTAGTTGCTGCATAAAACCTGAGCAACAAGACCAGTCTGTTTTAGAAGGTTCCCATTCAGCTACGGCCACAAATGACTGATCGGTTGCTGATAATGTCAGAGAGTTCCTCAGAAAAAAATGTTTTTTTATTCTCAGTCTGTGTTCTGCATGAACATTGTGTCAAAAGTGGCTGAAACTGCATCCAGTATTGGTCCGTTGTTGATACTGTGATAAACCCTGAAGCTCGATGCCGGTGGATCTTGGTCTGTTTTTACAGATACTTTTTTCAGTGAAGATAAAGAATAACACTAAATCCTTCAGTGATTATTTAATGGCGGAGGCCTTGGCATGGAGATTGTTTTTCTCCCTTAAATGAACAGTAATCCTCCCAGAACTGCAGTGTTCATCAATAAAAAGGAGAAATCGTAGTATTATATTAAATATCTATTAAATGTTAAAATGACTTGATGTCATCTGCATTAGTACCTCTTTGACTGTTTAGTCTAGAACTGATGAAAAAACTTAAAAGTGCAGTAAAACCCTCCGCTTTAATGCAGTTCAGCAGTTCAGCAGTTCAGCAGTCGCGAGAACCGAACTAATAACTGATCGCTGTCACCCCTGCACTAACGCAGATACCTCAGATATCCTCCAGCCTTGTCCGCGACGTCCCCTCGTCCTTGTGCTGGGTTGCTAAGCCCAAACATAAACAAGGCGGACAAGGACCCCGACCTCACAGCTTTCTTCATGGCAATATAGACTTTTTTATTAAGTTATTAAATTAAGAAAAACATAATTTACCAATTTTCTAACAGAAATATTGACGTAAATTCAGCTACATTTCTATATACAAAATAACGATATATATTTTTGTTCTCTCCAGAGCACAAAGAAAGTGTGTCTTGGGATGGTGAAATAAAACTGTACTCAGTGGCACGAGGTTTAGAAGTAGCCAATCTGAAAATATAATTTATTTCTCCTTGCTGCTGATTGGCTGCTGCCCTGTGATGCAGCTGCAGTTCAGAATTACCCCAGTAGAGTGTCTCGAGTGTTCTCATGTTTTCATTTTGTTCTTTTAAAAGCCTTTTATTTTTATAGCTGTAAATTTAATTAAATAACGTATTTACCTGCTTATACCAAAGAAAACGCCCGTGCCTGAAATACAGTAGAGTCTATACAGGGGTGACATCGGTGTTTACATTCTAGCACTGCAGGAGTTCAGTGTAAACTGTACAGTACAGATACGGCTTTACCTTTATATTTCCTATATGAATGATCTATTACGCTACGAGTTTAAAATTAAATTAAAGTGTTTAGGAGAGCATATTTGCTGGCATATTTAGGGTTTGTACTATAAACATAGGCATTTTTGCCACATCACAACATCGGCGTTTTCACTATATGCTAGTGCTCTTTAAATGTAACATTTAAACCGTACTTCTAAAAATGTCGTTCTTTTCTCGGACAGTGAGACCATACTGAGCTTCCTTAGCACTCTGCTACTGTATAACTGCTTCAGTCTTATTCCTATACCTCATAAAAGCCAATACTTCCCATTAGGTTTACATGTCTTGCTAAATCCAAGGGGGTAGTCAAATTGTTCCAGCTTACTGTTAAACCAGATGCATCCAACCTCTGCTTCATTTTTGAGATATTTTAATTTTACTGTTTACATTCACTTTTGTGATTCACATCTCAGTGCGTGCACATAAGTGGGCTTCAGCCTTCATTGTTAGCGCAACTAAAGCTGGAAGTACGCAGCAGAGAGCAAGGCCTTCCTATCAGTGCATTTGTGCAGAACCCAAAGCACAAAGGAGCGGCGCAAAAAAGAGGGTAAAAGAGAACATTTTTTGAGCATCGCTCAGCCAAGCGCGAAGCGTGCTTAATTCGATAGCCACTACCGAGGACGAGGCCAGAAGCTCTTTAATGGAAAGCTTGACCCACTTTCCCCGTCAGTTGTCATGAGAAACGCTGCCGCTCCTCCGGTGCTGAGCCATGCTGCACTTCCAGCGCTATTAGCACAAGCGCTAACAGCTTACTCACATTAAACGACAACAGTGAACCTGGGTTCAGCCCTGTTAGGATATCATTGCTGACTGTGGGAATGTATGGGTGTGTGGTGTGTGTTTAGTGCTTAGTGAGCCATAAAATTACAGGAATACAGGACATTTTTGGCCCATGCTAATATTTTGTGTAGATTTTGTGGCGAGTAACCATAAAGAGAGCTAAACATGTTCCTGCTGATGCCCCTTGGAGTTCGGATTAGGCTGCAGGGGCATTACTAAGCAACAAAGGACCCCACAAACGTAGAAATGCAGTCATGTGTGTTTGTGAAGCCGACGGGAGCAGATGGGAGTAGCTGAACGTGGTTCTCCAAAGGGGCCATATGTGGCAATTTTGTTTAGTCTCTGGCCTCATCTTACAATAGTAACTCAAAACACAGATGACTAATCGAGTGTGACAAGGGAAGGGAGCAAACTGAACTCGCTATACAAACCCTTGTTAAACATATATAGTATTAGATTAATATCTAGAGTCTTTGTTGACGGAAAGTGCTTGCTCTGCTCTGTCCTTCACTGACCCAATAAATACTCGGTTTCCTTTTTTAATGAAGATATGCCATCTGTTCTGTGCAACTCCACCAGATTGGCTTTTGTGTGAGTGCATGGAATTAATATTAGAGGGAGTTCGTATTCCTTTGAGTCGACCACACATTTTTTACACCATTCTTCTAAAAAGATTTGACATTGTTTCTTAAATTTCTCAGGACATCCTGATAAACTCCTTTGTTTTTATATAATTTATTTTTTTCTTTCTTTTATCTACTTACACTTGTAAGTTTGGCATCGATCATGACGGATTTCTGTAGGCTAGATTAGTTTTGCTCTCTGGCAGCACCACTCTCCAACCCCTGGATGCCGATAATCTGGATTAAGGCCTTTATGTAATCTGGTGTCCTGCGGGAGATTGCAGGACATCTGGCTGTACACCTCCATTACTCCCTAATCATTCCATGTTCTTTAGTCCCCTCTGGCCTAATAGCTGCTAAAATGAAATGGAATCATTTTAGTCAAAAGAAACTTTTCATCAATACAGGACGCTCCTGGGTGGTGTAACATAACCCGTGTGTGTGTGTCTTTGTTTCTCTGCAACACTTAATGGTTTTAATCGAAAAAATAAAATGTAAAAAATTGAATTGCAAATGTAAAAGTCAATTAAAAATATTTTTTTATTTAACCTTTCTCATACTGTCATTTTTTAAAAAAAAAGCATGAAATCTACATGAGCTGGTAGCATCACTGACGTAACTGTAGGTGTTAACACTCCCTCTTTTGGTGCAATCTGGTATTAATCAATTTCCTTTTTTTCTTCCAGAAATCCACTTACTGCCCTTTTGTTGTTTCAAAACTATATCAAGAGATTTGAGTTCATTCTTAATGCTACACCTTGTCTACTGACAATACTATGCGTATCTAATTAGCTCTATACTGCCTCACAGGTGTTGGACTGGTTGCCTCGTTCCTGAAGATCCGTGTTTATTCTCTTGCCCAGTTCCTGCCATGGATCCTACCAAAGTCCAGTCTGAGGGAGGACTCAATGTCACTCTCACCATCAGACTTCTAATGCATGGCAAGGTAACAGTTACACAGAAAACAGGAATAAAAAACATTGTGTATGTTTACTTCTGCTATTGAAATGAATTGCAACCAAGAGTAACATATTTATATCTCAAGGAATTTACAGGCATCCTCCGAAAAAGGCATCCCTGAGGTGGTATCCTCAGTGTATATAGTAAAGGAACATAAATGATCGTAATTTTCTTTCATTTACATTATTATAGACCTTTCGCTTGGGAATGGGAAAGTTACACAACTGGACTTTCACAAAAGTGTTGGACCTTAAAGGATATGCAGAGGTGATCCTAGGGTCTGCTGGAGCCCCAAGCAAAAATTCACTGGGGGCCCCGCCTCTAACCAATTTTTATCATCAGTTTAATAAATAATCTGACATTAACAAAATAGCTAAATATAAATATAAATAAATAGCTCCTCTTCATTTTCTTCTGGTTGTCATTTGTTTTGATAACCGCTAATAATGCGCACGATTTGCAGTTTAATAAATTCTCTGATAAAGTTCAAAGGAATTAACTTTCAAAACGTAATTGCCACTACCGTAGTTTAAAGTGTCAGCTCTCGTTCGCCATCTAGTGGCTTGGGGGCCCCAAGCAGCTGCCTGCCCTGCCTACTGACAAGATGCGCCTCTGAGGATATGTTTACATGGCTTGTCCTCTGGTCTGGTTTGTCCTCTGGTCATAGGCTTCATTAATGCTTGGGACATGTTCTCATCCGCTAATGAACTTTTTATGTATCTACCACCCAAGCCTTAGAGGTTAAGGCCACCACTTCATTGTTTTGTCTCAGACTCACTCCCCTACCCTCACCGAGACCAACAAAACATATTCCTGACACTCACGAACATAAGGAACTAAGAGTTTACACTTTTACACTTTTTCTCACAGTCTACATATTATTAATGCATGAGAATAATAATATGAGAATTGTGGATCTCTTACATGTAAACTTTGCTTTCTAGGAGGTTGGTAGCATAATTGGAAAGGTAAGAACACAATCTGAATACAAACTACATATGTATAAGTATAGAGTCATTCTAAAGTATTTACACTACCGGTCAAAAGTTTTAGAACACCCCAATATTTCAAGCTTTATTTAATTGAATTTCAAACAGTTCAGGTCC
>JBBPDH010030245.1:0-10405 GCA_037974565.1 Clupeocharax schoutedeni
GTCGGTCAAACGGCCTTATGGGCGGACCTTGGCCAAAGAAAGCTGCTATGAATTCCAGACCTTCAGCCGTCAGTCTAAAGGTCTGGCTATGCGAGACAAATGCTCCCCTAAAACACGCGTTACACATGTGTGGGTGTACACAAGCAGAATATACATGAAAAATAAGAGTAAAAAAATACATGAACCAAAGAAAGATAGGAAGTGTGGTGTCCTGACTGATGTACAGCCCGGCTCCTGAAGGGGGGAAGGGGTTAGAGGAGCTGATCAATGATTTGTGATACGGCCCTCTGACCCTAACATTTCCATCTCTATAGGGCGGTGTGTGGAGGGGCTGGGGGCTGGGAGGGCTCTCGGCTAATTTCCTCTCTAGTGCTGGTGTGGGTTTGATGTATAGAGGTGCGAAAAAAGCAGCTATGATTGCCCTGGCTGCCTCTCTCAGCTGTTCCATTGTTCTTAGGCAGGAGAGAGGGAAGGAGACATGGAGCTGAAGAAGGCCAGAAAGAGGAGGCCCAGAAAACAAAGGAGGAGACCAAAATAATGGAGGATGTGGCAAATTGTTGCTTATGAGTGATCTGCAGTATGGCTGTCCAATATAAGGGTGGATCATTATCATGATGACATCTTTTGCAATCGCAGAAGCTTGAAATATGCAAATGAGCTTCCCAACCAATCCCTGAGGACCAGGGATGAGTTTACTGAGTTTTCCACATGATCAAATAAAACAAAAGTAAGGCCTTCACTACACAGAGCCCTTCTGAAGCCGAACACACCAATTTAAACTCATTTAATGCAGGGTATATACATTAAAACGCCATGATGAAGATGAGTCAGGTGCACATTAAAGATCTTTCAGCCTGGACAAACTGGACAAGCTGGACCCAACCGCTGGGTAAGTCAGTATTTCTGGTTTAAATTGGGGGAGTTGTACAGAATTTCTTTTTTAATCACGACAGCTAAAGCTTTAGATGAAAATATAGATGTTTGTGGTGGAGCTCCTCACAGACAGCTCTCCTAGCATGGACTATTTCACACCAAACTTTCTCAGTGACTTCGCTAAGTTTAATGATGTCCAGTGTCTCGTGTGAACTGTTCTTTAGGGAATCATTTTCGGTTCCTTCCTTTTCTATCATCTCTGTCTTCGTTTGGTTTCAGGTAAACATACAAACACAGTGAGAAGGAAAAAATCAGCAGATTTGGGTAGAATGACATTGGAATTGGCCACAAATCACGGCAACCCTTAGTTTTGGTAGACTGCGATATTTAGCGCTACAGCAGTTTTTTGGTTCGTATGGTGGGCCCAGGCTCCAGCATCACAGGGGCATTGTTGTGACCACTGTGATCAGCAGAAGAGCACTTGAGTGACTTCATCAGCCTGGAGCCCAACACACCCATTCATTTGCCTGCTCTTAATTACCATCTCTGCTAAACTAACACAGGCTCTGTTGTGCTGGATTTGCTACATTTGGGAGTGCGTGTGTAATTAACATAGTGCACAATAGAGGGGGGCTGCTTTGTTTTTCAGGCTTTTTGTCGGAGGCAGGAGAGAGAAACGGTGAGCTGAGGAGATGAATCTTCATTAATGCACTGATGCTCCGCAGATTACTGCAAGATCCTTCTGCCTGCAGCAGACAGCACACCCAACCCCCCCCCCTTAAGCACACACACTGCATAAAGAACGGTGCTCACATAAGAAAGCTGCAGCTGCACCTACTCCACACCTGCCACAACACCACCTCAGGCCCTGTGTGAGGAATCAGCCCTGCTTTAGAGTCACAGGCCATGGTCTTACTGCCTGATCCACGCTGTTACTGATGTCCCGCTCTTTAGTGTCTCTGTGCTGCTGCTTTTACTGTGGGTTCATCTGTTCATCCACCTGTTCATCCACCCGAACATCCTTTCACCTGTTTACACAATGTGCAGAAAATGGCCATGTCTGTTGTGATGCTTCGAGTTCTTCATAGAACCATCCAGGGATAGGTTCTTCACCGCAGAGGCAATTCCACTCATTTCAAATGTAATTAATAGTTAAGATGCAGGTCGTGTCTCACAGAGGTGACAGGAATCGGACTTCATGAGGAGCTACCGAACAAAAGATATTACATACGATGTACTTTAAAAATATAATTCACAGCAGAGAGATACATAAAGGGTGAAGGAAGGCAAAACAGAAAGCAAAATGATTTGAATCAATAATAGATACGTGCAGATTTCATGTGCACATTTCACATTTAATTTCCAGTTCCTATCACTGACTGCAAAAAAATTCTCTATAAGGAACTATTTCACCCAAATCACCCAAATCACCTGAATCACAGATATAATTTTGTTTAGAGAACTACAGAATTCCTTTTAAAGAGTGCTTCTAAAGATTTACTGATCATAAAGTCATCCGTCCATCTACCAATCTGCACCAAAGAGATGTTTCTTAAGATCTCACATAAAAGCAACTTTTGCTTCCAGAAATATCCCTTCAATCACTGGCACCGGAACCATCATGGGGGGTGCATCATGTCCCCCCCCCCACTTTTTAAAATAATTTGTTTCGTCTAATAAAAATTCTTTGGTACATGTATTTTTCAAACAGTCAATGGACAACTGAATCAATCGATCCATTAATCAGTCTGTCAGTCTATCTATTTATCTATCCAGCCATCCAGCCCTGGATTGTGTTCTGGTGCAAAGATGCTGTGCGATGAATACAGACTTCAAAAGCGAGGAATCTGAGAATAAACTGAATTTGCTATATTTTAATAATATAAAAAAGGAGTCACAGACATTCGTGATATTTCCACTGTAATCTGTATTTCAAGTATCTGGCAGCTAAAACGCTGCCGCAGCATTCACCACTTCATCAGCTCTGCACAGACTTTACAGGTTAATAACAAAAGAGCTCAGGATTCATGCAAAACAGGATTGGCACCTCTGGTATTGATCAACAAGGCACTGGAGTCTCTACTGCCCTGAGGAGGGGACTAAGAGCTGTCCCATGTGTCCCCACTCCTCATCTCTCCTGGTTCTCAACATCTTCAGCCCCAAGACACATCCAGAGTTCTCTGATAAACACCAACACACACCAACACACACCGAGGGGTGCGCTGAACCTGGGACTGCTGGAATGTTTTAGAATGTTCCTTTTTTCATAATGATCTAGAACAGTCTCCTATCCTCACAGAACGCTGTCCCACATTCCCATTATTCCAGAATGTTCTTTAGACCCAACTATCCACACCAGACTCTGTAGCTGTCTCCCATATCTGTGGGGTTAAGAGTTGATGAATCCTGCTCTATTAGAGTCACTCTTGTTGAGGTCAGAACTAACCATTAGAATAATTTACTAAATTTGATGATGGTCTGATGATGTCTGTTGATGCTACGATAACAAGCAGCGGGGTTCTAGGCCATCTCTGGTTGGTTCTAGCAGGGTTCTGAAAGCCAGAGGCCGACAGTGGACTGCATGTGTTTGTTGGAGAACGTCTGGTCGTGTGCTCTGACCCTCAGTGGAGGTGAGCATTTAGGTCATATTTCTCACAGAATGTGTCTGTCAAGGGGATACAGGTGAGGAGTTCACACCATTCGCACTTCAGGGGATACACGTAGAAGAGCACCACGAAGCCCGAGAAGATGCCCAGGAACAGGGCGAGAGAGAACAGGATCTGGCAGCGCTTGCGGTACATGTCCACGCGGCCAAAGCTGATGTAGGGCAGGAAGGCGAAGGAGAGGAAGAAACCCGAGACAAAGCCACAGATGTGGGCAAAGTTGTCGATCCACGGCAGCAGCCCGAAGGAGAAGAGGAAGAAGACCACGCACAGCAGCTTGAGGAAGGCCCACCACGGCCGAGCCAGAATCTGCCAGCTCTGGAACAGCTCCACAAACAGACAGGCCAGGATTCCGAACTGAGAGCCTGCTGGGCCCACCTGACAGAGACAGGAGGACAGGAAAGCTTAACTTCTTTAATCGCAGACATAAAGCCCTTCCCTAAAGTTGTGCAGACTGAACGCGGTTTAGGGCTCACTATGACTTACTGTGAGCTGAGAAAATAAAATGTGCCCTAAACAGTCAGTGCTACCATAGCGAGGAGCTGGGCGCAGGCTGAGAGAGGTTTCGGGGTACATTTATGAAAAAGATTTGGGGGACCACTCATGACTGCTTGGTTTGGTAACAATGTTAACAATCAGTTTAAACTGACTTTAAAACTCAGCTACACACTGAACGGGAAGCGTTGTGTAACTGGACATACAACTTAACTATGTATAACAGAGCAGATTTATTCACTTTTTTACAGCCAGTGGTGACCGTCTTTGGCACTGAGGGGTGACAACCAGGACAACTGACTGGAGCAGGACAGATTGAGTTTGGACTGCAGCATGTCTCAGGATCATTTACTTGTGACATCACAAAAAATAAAGAAATAAAGATATAAAGTAGATATTACCACTGTTTTGCTTTTTCAAACTACACTAACAAACTCTCAGGAGAAAGCTTTAAGGTTTTTACTGAGTAATTATTTGGTATCTGCTGTGAAACGTGTCAGTTAAGGATGTGTTACAGGTTTAGGAGAAAGGCTGCACCTCGGCTCGGTAAGGCAGAAATATGGCACTGGCCAGGTTGCCTGTGATGCCACTGAGGACGTAGATGATGGATATTCGCAGCCAGCCGGCGAGCTTCTCCAGGTCCCTCAGGATGGTCATCTGGAAGCACACAGACACCAGGCAGTGCAGGATCCTGGGGGGAAAGACACAGAAGGTCTTTATTTTCTGCACTTTAGCTAAAATACTGGTGATCCGAGGAACATTTAAGGGGTTTTAGAGGACTGGCAGTGCTGGGTTTGAATGAAAGCTTCTGCTTACCCAGCATGCAGGAAGAGAGAGAGCCACAGCCGATAAAATTGATCCGGCACCTCGGGGTTGAGGAAAGGCAGCAGGCCGCATACATCATCCATGCAGTGCACCTGAGGAAGTCACGTTTCAGAGAGCTTTCATTACCCATGAGCTTTGAGCTCCACCAAGTGGTGAACCTATATCTGTGACGCTAGCTAAGAGGAAATCTATATCTCTGTAACTCCATACTCCCCCTGCTGGCTGTGCTTAGGAAGTTGTATATGCTTACAGCTTTGAATGGGATTTATTTAACACGATCCACTATAATATGGAACCCATTTATCCTCGTGCCATTTCATATTTTAGCTCCACATGTGTGATTACTCTCTTTAGAAACAGTCACAGCAAAGAGCACATCTGCAAAGCATGTATCATAAACACTGATCAGCATTTAAACCCCCCGCCTAACACTCTGCACGCCCCCAGCTCTGAAGCGCTGAGGCAGGGGATCCATTAGAGTTCTAAAGCTGTGCTGTATCTGGCCTCAGGACGTGAGCATTAGAGCCTTCAAGTCGTATATGTTAAGTGGGGCCTCCATGGATTGGACTAGTATGTTCAGAACCCCCCCCCCCCCCGAAAGTGTTCCTTAAACCACCCCTGAACACTATCTGCAGTGTAGTCAGTGCACAATATCCAGGTGAGTGATGCACACACCCCTGAAAGGGCATCGTGTAAATAAATGTGATTCTACAGACCAGGCCACCTTTTCAAAGTCAAAGTCAAAGTCAACTTTATTGCCATCTCTGCTATATACTGTACAGGTACATAGAGAGACGGGACGACGTGGCTCCGGTTATAACAAACAACAAAATAGATATAACAAATAGGCACATAGAATAAAAAATAGATAGGAATATACACACATTTAAGACAAGACAGGGTGTGTTAAATGTAGTTTGGCACTAAAGATAAAAAATAGAGGTAGGACGTGAAATGACTTTTTTTTTTTTTTTGTGCAATTTCAGCATATGTGCAAATATGCATCAAATTGGGAGCAGCATGATCCAGTTTTGAGTGCTGCAGGGGTGACGAGGCTAATCAGCGCTTATGCAGCTCCGTATGCAGCAAGCTGTGATGCACCCTCCTGACACTTTTCTGTCCTGGGAGTTATTATTAAGCACCGTATTTCAGGAAGACCACACAAAACCTGCCGTTTTAGAGATTGTCTGACTTATTCACCTGCCAGTATCAAACAGGCTCTTGTCAAAGTTGGCCAGATTCTAACACGTTTTTTTATTGCCCCATATATCCCACCTACTGTCAGGTGCCACTGTAATGATAATCAGTGTTGCTACCTTCACCTGCCTGTGGCTTTACTGTATTAGCTGATTGACATATTTGATATTAACAATACCCCAATAGTGTCAAAACACATGGTAATAATAGATTTTCTTACAGACCCATCTTTACTAACAACAACCCTACTCCTTTATCAACAAAGCTGAACTGCATTGGAGTTGCATGGAATAGAGGGGGTTGTGTAAACTCACCTGGGAGCAAAGTGTTGCCTCTTCATGGAAATAGCCCTTCATAAAGTCACAGTACTCCCTGGATGTGATTTCACACCTGCACAATGTAACTGACCTTCAATAACAGTAACACACATTTATACCATCAAAATCACTTCACAAGTAACTCTGTACAGATCACTCTCACCTTCCTTTAGTTCCAATACAGCATGGCCTGCCTGTGATCACGCAGTCTATATGAGGCAGGTTCGTATGGTTTCCAGTGCTGTATCTGCTGCATATCTGAAAGAGAGAGAGAGAGACAGAGAGAGAGAGAGAGAGAGAGAGAGAGAGAAAGAGACAGAGAGAGAGAGAGAAAGAGAGAGAGAGAGCTTTATCTGCTGCATATCTGAAAGGGATCGAGCATCAGTGACCCGCACTGTGACCACTCCATTCAGCACTGACTGACAGGCGTTCAGGATAATGAGGACTGAGAACAGGCTTAAACTATCAAACACTTTTCAGACTCACTTTTATTTAAATGTGTGTGGTATTTTGCCTAGAAGTAAATAAACTGTTCAGATGGGGACATACACGCTCATTAGCATATCTCAAATAAAAAATAAAAGTGTTATATAGTTACATATTCGGTTAAATATTGACAAGAACTATACTCCCATATATATATAACCCATTTTAAATTCCGTATGATTTTTTAAAAAAGTGACTGAAATCCTTGGTTCTTTCACTGGATCACACTCACTGGCCACTTGGTGATGTCATCAGGCCACTCATGAGGTGAGACAGAGGCTGGCTCCAGACATGTCCTGACATCACAAAACACAGGGACATCAGTGACAGCCCGCAACAAACTAAGAGTATGTGAGGGGTATAATGTCTCACCTGGGGTCTTGATGACAAACTGAGCCGTATGTTCGCAATTTACCATCTATATACGGAACACTTGGGTGCTCAGACCACTTTACCCACAGAGCCAATGTACTCTGAGAGAGAGAGAGAGAGAGAGAGACACACACAGAGAGAGACAGAGAAATAGAGAGAGAGAAAAGAGACACAGAGAGAGAGAGACAAAGAGAGAGAGAGACAGAGAGAGACACAGAGACAGAGAGAAAGAGAGAGAGAGAGACAGAGAGAGAAACAGAGAAAGAGAGAGAGAGAGAGAGAGAGACAGAGAGAGAGAGAGAGAGAGAGAGAGACAGTTTTAAAATCATTTCTAATCTTTAATCCTAAGTGTGCAGTGGTGAGGGGACTGACTGAGCACTCCTCCTGAGATGTCTGGACGCAGCCTGATCGGTCGTTTCGGACGCAGCAAGCCGAGTTTCGCTCGCTCTGTTTCTTCTCCTGGATTAGATCATACACCTGCTGGTCCCGCCGCATGCAGGGGGAGAACTTCGCCCCCAGGTGTATCAGCGCCTCCTACAGCACAACAGTCACACTGCATTAAAGGACTGATAAACCTCCAGAGGACAGAGATCACAGGTAGAGACGGTGACTTACTGAGTTTGGGCCGACCCAGAAGTTCTCCTGCTGCACAAACTTTACGTTTTCATAAACACCTTTATTCCTTAGAACCTAGAACATCACAGCGTGTGTTATTTTACATGCAGGAATAAAGAATTGTTTTTGAGGTGCTAATACGAGATGCCGATTTAACGTTCGGGGTCTACTCACAGAATCTACCGTCTCATGCTGGGAGAAGCCGACGGGCGCGATGCCGTAGATGGAGACTGACAGGATGGTGATGAGCAGGTGGACGAAGGTTATCCAGTATGTGAAGAAAGGCCTTAAGGGAATAAAGCAAAACCAACCAGCTGTCAGTGCGGGCAAATCTGAACATAATACAGCTGGAAAGGTAAATACCTGCATTTAATCTGTAACACTTATTATTGTCTGATGTAATCGCTTTTCACGGGGGTTACATAAATGCCTATTTATAGTGTAAACCCTACATCTGCCCCTAGAACACTTTCATTTCAGTTTAATTACTCTTAAAGAAAATGTGAAGGTAAATTTCCCATCAAGATATGCAACTCAGAAGGTTGCGGGCCAAAAGTATTGGGACAGTGTGGCGAGGTGAACGGGTCTCTGTGTGGGAAAACCTCCAGAAAAAATATCTTTATTGCCACAAATGAAGCGAAAATGGTGGAGGATGGTGAAAATGGTTTGCAGTTTTGCGTTACTGAGGGGAGTTTGGTTCTCAAAAAAAATTGGGACTCCTGATCCGCATAAAACTGAAAGATTACTGTACTGACATTTAATTTAAATATCAGTATTTCGATTATACCGCTACAGTTAGCAAACACAATGATTTTCATAACACTTTTCTGGAATTAATCAGGTTCAGTCAATTTATGGAAATAAGGTACAAAACCAGCCCATTTACATCCATACATCTCCTTTCTCTGATTCACCAACATCTTTGTTAGAAATAAATAGACTTCTTTTGTATTACATGAAGACCTTGATTCACCCAGTAACTGGAGCTGACAGGAACAGAGGCTCACTGCAGAGACCACTGAATATCCGAGAGGAATTCGATACTTCAGCAGGAAAGAAAAGAGGTTTCAAATGTGTTTCACTTAATGTCTAATATGGTCCCCTGATAACTCCATACACTTCCTTCACTTTTCTTTAAATTACCTTAACTTTTTTGAAAAAAAAATCTTCTGTTTGAGCAGGACATCACAGCTACCTAGTGAGTGACCTTCATCACTTTATCACTCTTCACCACAAACCCGCTCTACACAGAGAACAAGAAATAATCTGAGGACTGTAGGGAGCAGGTCAGGACTATAGGGAGCAGGTCGGGACCATAGGGAGCAGGTCAGGACTGTAAGGAGCAGGTCAGGACTTTAGGGAGCAGGTCAGGGCCATAGGGAACCAGGTCAGGACTGTAGGAGCAGGTCAGGACTATAGGGAGCAGGTCAGGACCATAGGGAGCAGGTCAAGACTGTAGGGAACAAGATCAGGACTGTAGGGAGCAGGTCGGGACCATAGGAGCAGGTCTGGACCATAGGGAGCAGGTCAGGACCATAGGGAGCAGGTCAGGACTGTAGGGAACCAGATCAGGAATGTAGGGAGCAGGTCAGGACTGTAGGGAGCAGGTCAGGACTGTAGTGAGCAGGTCAGGACTGTAGGGAGCAGGTCAGGACTATAGGGAGCAGGTCAGGACCGTAGGGAGCAGGTCAGGACAGTAGGGAACCAGGTCAGGACTGTAGGGAGCAGGTCAGGACCGTAAGGAGCAGGTCAGGACCATAGGGAGCAGGTCAGGACCATAGGGAGCAGGTCAGGACTGTAGGGAGCAGGTCAGGACTGTAGGGACTGTAGGGAGCAGGTCAGGACTGTAGGGAGCAGGTCAGGGCTGTAGGGAGCAGGGCATGATTGTAGGGAGCAGGACAGGACCGTAGAGAGGAGGTCAGAACTGTAGGGAGCAAGGCAGGACTGTAGAGACTGTAGAGAGCAGGTCAGGACTGTAGGGAGCAGGTCAGGGCTGTAGGGAGCAGGTCATGATTGTAGGGAACCAGATCAGGACTGTAGGGAGCAGGTCAGGACAGTAGGGAGCAGGTCAGGGCAGTAGGGAACCAGGTCAGGACTGTAGGAGCAGGTCAGGACCGTAGGGAGCAGGTCAGGACCATAGGGAGCAGGTCAGGACCGTAGGGAGCAGGTCAGGACCGTAGGGAGCAGGTCAGGACCATAGGGAGCAGGTCAGGGCTGTAGGGAACCAGGTCAGGACTGTAGGAGCAGGTCAGGACAGTAGGGAACCAGATCAGCACTGTTGGGAGCAGGTCAGGACCGTAGGAGCAGGCCAGGACCGTAGGGATCAGGTCAGGACTGTAGGGAGCAGGTCAGGACTGTAGGGAGCAGGTCAGGACTATAGGGAGCAGGGCAGGACCGTAGGAAGCAGGTCAGGACTGTAGGGAACCAGGTCAGGACTGTAAGGAGCAGGTCAGGACCGTAGGGATCAGGTCAGGACTGTAGGGAGCAGGTCAGGACTGTAGGGAGCAGGTCAGGACTGTAGGGAGCAGGTCAGGACTATAGGGAGCAGGGCAGGACCGTAGG
>JBBPDH010030253.1:2500-10404 GCA_037974565.1 Clupeocharax schoutedeni
TACTGATGTATTGACAGTTACAGATGCATTACAGCTGCAAAATGTATTTAAATACAAATAGTACTTCTATGTAATTGTTTGTAATTACATGGTTATATGTCAGTAATTACATGAGCAAAAAGGCAATGAACGCCAGTTGGTTGTTTTTTGTTGATTAAAGTTGTTTGCGTTCACAGTTGTGTGCTTTGATGCCAAAATTAACTTTGACGACAACGCGGAGTTCCGTCAGAAAGACGTCTTCGCCATGGATGACACGGCCGAGAGCGACCCCACGGAAACGGAGGCAGCCAGCTACGACCTCAAATACATCGGCTTGGATGGAAACATCGCCTGCTTCGGTGAGTCGGGCGTTTGGTAATGGAGTAATGGGCCTGAGAACGGTGATGTAGCTGGGGTGGTGCAGACAAATTTCATTAGAAGTTGAGGAGACGTCTGGTGTCTCTCAATAGTAGCTCCACTCATACTGTGTCAGCAGATTAGGTTAGATCAGATTAGATTAGATTACTATAAATGAAAGCAGATTAGACCAGCGTTTCTTAAACTATGGGCCGCGGACCGGTTCCGGTCCGTGAGAGAGTTCCTGCCGGTCCGCGGAGCCTCACTTCTGCACCAATCAAAATTCAGTCAGATCAGGTCTGATCTCAGCCAAGCTGTCACTGCTTGCCCCGCCCCCTCGACTTCACGACCCGCCCCTTTGTCTCATTCACTCCAAACTTTTCATAGCGCACACGCATTGTGAGAGGCACGAAAACAAAGGACAGAAACAAGCTCAGAAAACACGCCCTGAGTGTCTCTGTCAGCGTGTCTTCCTCGTTTCGACCGGTTAGTGGCTAGAAAGCAGACACACCCATCACATTAAAACGATAATTTACATTTTTTTGTGCCAAATAATTCCTGTGGGTGAATAATTCCTGCAGCCCCAAAGCCTGACTCGACTGGTCCCCAGGACAAATAAGTTTGAGTATCTCTGGATTAGACTATTTTATATGAGATTAGCTCAGATTAGATTAGATCAGATTAAATTATTTAAGGGTGGCTGTAGCTCAGTGGGAAGAATACTTGCCTCCGGCCCAAGAGGTCATGGGTTCGAATCCTACCTTCAGCACCACCACTGGGTCCCTGAGCAAGACCCTTAACCCTAAGTCGCTCCAGGGAGACTGCCCCCTGTAGTTGGGGAATGAAAGTTTATATGCCATAAATGAAATCTAAAATGACATTAAATTAGGTCAGATCAGATTATTGTAGATTAGATTAGACCAGATTTTACTTTAGATTAGGACAGATCAGATTATATTAGACCAGTTCAGATTAGATTATATTCAATTAGATTATATTAGGACTCATTCGATTATATTAGGTTAGATTAGATTAGATTAAGTCTGATTCGATCATATTCAAATACATTAGATCAGATTTGACCAGATCAGATTAAATTACTTTACATTAGCTTAGTTCAGATCAGATTTTATAAGATTGTAGTATATTAGGTCAGATCAGATTACATATCATAATTAGATTAGATCAAATTGGATTAGATTCGATTCCTTCAGATTCAGTTCAGTGTTATTATTTTTACCGCCACACGCAGCCATAGAAACTCAAAATTTTCTGTCTTTTTTACCAGGAATGTTTGTTGGTTAAAGGACTCATTTTATTGATTTTAAATACCTTCTTAGAAGAGAAACACTGAAATCCAGTTCAGTAAAAATGACTGGAAAAAAGAAAATATCGATTGCTCATATTTGTGCACCACTTTTTTTTGTTAGTTTGATTTATAAATAAAATTATAACTTCATATTAAGCAGAAAATAATTAGGCATTTAGTGCCACATTAGTCTCAAAGGCTTTTAATGTCCTAAAACAAAGATGAGATCTGCTTCCTGTTCCATAATTACTGAACTGTCGATGTCTGACACATCTATGCCTTCCTTTAGCAGCATACGACGTTCATGCTTTGCTGCAGACTTTGGTTGTAACGAGTGGTTATTTCAGTCAAAGTTGCTCTTCTATCAGCTTGAATCAGTCGCCCATTCTCCTCTGAACTCTAGCATCAACAAGGCATTTTCGCCCACAGGACTGTCGCATACTGGATGTGTTTCCCTTTTCACGCCATTCTTTGTAAAACAATTCTCCTAAACATTCAGTCAGGAGTTCAGGAGATTGTCTTGACCAGGACCACACCCCTAAATGCATTGAGGCAGCTGCATGTGATTGGTTGATTAGATAATTGCATTAATGAGAAATCGAACAGGTGTTCCTAATAATCCTTTTGGGGAGTGTGTGTGTGTGTGTGTGTGTGTGTATACATATACATATACAAATACACGTGTGTGCATCTGTGTGCAATTGAAATATTTTGTTACATTATTAAATGTATATTTTTATTAGATTGCATTTTTATTAGATTAGATGTTATTAGATTAAAATATTAAGTATAATATGAAAAAAGTAACCGTGTATCTAAATATATATTAAAATGTAAATCCATATACAGACATTATAATAATTTAAATATCTGTCTGCTGCTAGGCAGCCAGCATAAGACAAAATATTAGGTTTCCTGAAGCTTCTAAAGCACGCTGTGTGTTGGGAATGTTTGGGATGACGAATTGCCTGCTCGTATCGACCTGCATGTTTACAGACCAGCGAAGTCGGCTCTTTGTGCGAGTGGGAGACGCTCCCTCCCCCTGACGAGCTCAGAAACTGAGAGATTGATTTGCACTCCTTTATGAACTGTTGAGAGCGTAATAAAAACACATCTGGGGCGTCGTTATCTCCACTTTCACAGCGTCTTATCTTCAAGGCTTTTATTTTGATCTTATTGAAATTATTGGACTTTGTGAGAATAAAACCGCGCGCTTTATTCCGGACAGGTTCTTCTGCGCAGCTCTCTAACAGTTCCTGATGGGACGTGCCGGAAGCTATGATTTCCAATTAGCGAGGAATCTCTGGAAAATGCCTCCGCGAGACGGAGAGACGAGTTCGAGTTGTCATTAGCACTGCGTTTCTTAAGAACGTGGAACAGAAGAGACTCCTTGCGGCCCTAGATAGGTGAGACTAGTTAGCTACCTGTGTGAAGAGACGCTATCCTGTCCCTCCAGACTCTTTGGCTGCTTTCTTCATCATTGATTTTGCGGTGTGCTTGATTTTCTTTATAGTATTTTCATTTTATTTGGGAGGAGTGCAATAAATGTACTGTGTATTGATTGTGAGCATGATGGGCACAACGGCACATAGTCAAAAGTATGTGGACACGCCACTTACTGTTTCAGCTGCTGCTAACTGGTGTCTAAAATCAATTCTACAGTCACAGGCAGTAGAATGGATCTTTCTGAAGATATTAATGGATTTTTATGAGGCATCTTGACCCGCAGTTCAGTTTTTGGGGGTTATGTTCCAAGAGCACCCGCGTATGGTGAAAAAATATGAATATGTGATGTGGTAAAAAATGTGTAATTTTATAGTATAAACCCTAAATATGCTCCCAAAACACATTACATTTTCCATAATACCCTTAAGGGAAATGTACAGATAAACCAGTATCCGCACTGTACCGTTTACACTGAACTCCCACAGTGCTACACAGTAAATACCGATGTAACCCCGTATAGACTGTACTGTAATTCATACACGTGTTTTCTTTGATATGCGCTGGCATTTTCTTTGGTAAAAGCAGGTAAATGCAGTAATAATTGAATTAAGTTTATGATAGTAACAATACAGGGCTTTAAGAAGAACAAAACGAAAATCAGGAGAACACTAGAGTTGCTCCGCAGGGGGAACTTCTGGACTGCAGCTGCTTCAAAGGGCAGCAGCCAATCAGCAGGAAGGGGGAATTAATACTGTTCTCGGATTGGCTACATTCAAGCATAAACAACCAGCATGAGGACAAGGGCATGGCAGTTCAGGCCCAGATGTCACAAAAGCAAAAAAGGCAGAGGATATCGGGGGTTTCTGCGAATGTGTGGGGGTTTGAGTTAGGTCTGAGTTAGGGTAATGTTTAAGCTAGATGACTTAAAGACATTCACCCAGTTACATTTCCTACTTTGTTGCTGAAGTTTGACATTTTATGGATGCGGTATGACTTACTGTGAGCAGTGAAAACTGGATTAAACTACAACAGGCATCCTTTTCAGACATCAGGCCTGGTATTTACAAAGCAGTCAGAAGGAAGACTGATCTTGGATCAGTTCCTTCATGTTCCACTGCCCCTCAGCCCACTGCCGGGGACTTTTTACTAGAGCTGGACGATATGGACAGAATATCAGCGTTGTGAATTTACTGCTACGTATTGCAATTGCAATGTCTTTCAAGATATTAAAGGGGCCATATCATTACTGTTCTGACCGTAAAACTGTAAATATTCGAAAAGTACCTTCGGGGAAAAAACAGTCCGTTTTCTTGTGATGTCACAAAACCTACAGATTTAAATATTACTTATTCTGGCCACAGCAGTTTAGCTCCACACATTCATACTATTCAAAGTTCGCACACACCTTTAATGATTAAAATTAGATTTTTATTGGATTACATGAAGACCTTGATTCGCCCAGTAACTTGGTCACCCTGTCAGACACACTGTGCTTGGTTCGAGCTCATTTGGCATGCAGTTGAACATTGTCAGCAGTGGGGCCACCATAAAGCAGCTGAATTCACCCGTTAGACCGGAATGCCTGGATACTTTTGGGCTCTGAATAGTGTATCCGTTTCACTTTGGGCAGATTTCAGATTCTGAAAAATTCATTTCATGGACAGATTTAAGGTTCTAGTTGACTGTTGCCAAAAATATTCCTTATCAGTGGAGTAACCATAGAAACAGCCTTGAGGATGGTTGGACCCCTTATTTAGAGATTCCAGAACAACCTGAAAAATATGTTTTGTGCTTTATGTGAGTCAAATCCCGATCGTTGGCTCTTCGTTTGGATCTTATAGGTCTTTCATGGATGGGCAGGTTTCTCCCCTTTTCAGGAAATGGCCAAGTGCCTGAGGCTGTTGCTGAAAAGGCCTGAAAAGCATTTGTTGCATCCTGCAAACACATTGCTCTACAAACCCAGAGCCACTGGTTTCATTAACCCTTCAGTGGGGCAGTTTTTAAACAGTTCTACCTGTTACTACATGAATAATAGTTCTTGTATTTGCTCCGGTTTCAGCACCGGATCTCCTCATCTCAATGCTGGCTTCCCCCTTTTCCCCTAACAAAGGCAGCTCTGACAGGAAAACGTTGGTGAATCGACAGTAATCTTGAATCTCCATTAACCTGCAGTGAAATGAAAAGTAGTCAGGCGGTGCAACTGTGTGAAGGGCTAAGACCTGTGACAGCTGCTGAAGTGAGTTTTCCTTTATTGAGGCCGTTTTCAGGATCACTTGCCAGGCTTCAGCAGTCGCTCAGAGAGGCAGAACTCGAGTAGGAACACTGGGGCACTAGCTTTACGACAGTGAGGAGTAATGAGACTTGCTAACACCACGACTACCCTTACTGCTGCTCTGCAGTTCACTTAATTGTCTGAGCGCCTGCCTGATCAGATGTCATGCTGTAGTCCGGTACTTTTCTGGCCCTCACTGTTGATTTTGGGTGAACTGTTCTTTTTTTTTTCTCCAGTTTAGCCATGTCTAAGCCAGGACTCCTCCAATCATAACGGACCTCCCGGCATTAGAAGGGCGAAGGCTTACACATTCTTTTTGAAGCCCCCCATCTTTTCCAGTGTCTAATGAAAGGCCATTGGGTCTCATCAGGCTTGGAGGAGAGCACTACTTACCCAGAGAGAGGGAGGCCAAATATGTGCTCTTCTGGACTTACATATGACTGTGGCATCACCAAAACTGCAATTTTCCAGTAATAGGGTTCAGCCACATAGCAAAAATAGGATAAATGGATAGATCATTCCAAACGAATTAGACCATAGGCACTCCATAAACATGTCGAGATTAGATTTGGGCCATTATTTGACCGGAGGTAACACAGAGAGTATAGTTGGTCAGTCTCCCTTTATCACACAGTTGATAGATTGAAAAATTGCATAATTTTTCTCCCTGATTCCTACATTGTGGCCTTCTACCACATTTAAGTGTACAACATTAATTAAAACTGTCCTAGGCCGCAGTGCTTAGTTGCCAGGAAACCCCCCCCCCCCTCTTTAGTTCTGATTATTGGCACTGGCTTCTGAGACAGTTAATTAAGTATTTGATGATGTATCACAAACAAATTATGGGTGTCATGTAACTTATTTGTTTACATTTTGTATCAGTCATCAGCCTCAAGCTCTGGAATGAACTACCCCTCTGTGGACGGCAGGCGCGCATCTTTTAAATCTTCTCTTAAAACTTTAACTGCGTTATCTGTTGTTCTCTACTTTTCTTTTCAATGTAAAATTATTAATCGCATGAATTTTCCTCGATTAATCGCATTGTTATGAGCAAAATTCAATAAAATTCAAAAGTAGTGTAATGTTTTTTATTTTAAAAGTACTGCTTTATGAACAAAACTCCAATTACATTTGGTTTACAGACCCTTTAAGCTAATAAGGAGCTTTTTAACAGCAGTGTTCCCTTTAACACAGTTACAGTTCAAATTAGGGATGCTCCGATCAGGATTTTTGCCGCCGATACCAAGTACCGATTTTTTGTCTCGGTGATACCAAAGCCAATTCTGATGCTTCAAGTTTATATAACTGATATGTTAGCTCTGTGATCACCATTCACTTTTTTTTTTTTTTTTCAGATAAAGTAATACTGAATTCAACGTTGTATTAAATGCTTTGGACAATGCGCCTCCATATGAGATCTCTTTGGAACATAAACAGCAAATAGCGAATTTTTCATTGTTTCTCGAAACGTCGTAGTAATTCCACGCCGGCGATGATGTGACTGCGGCGCCAAAGCATTGACGTCATCAGTTGTGATCGGTTTCTGAGATCGGTCAAGTTTAACGAGTCATGAAATGTGATTATCGGCCGATAACGATCTTCGGCTGATCTATCGGAGCATCACTAGTTCAAATATTTCTGTAAATCTCATCTTAAACATTAATGTAATCCAGTGAAATATAAAACCAAAGCTGTTTCCACTGCCAGGCATTCACATTTCATTTAGTTTGTTATAGAAAAGTCCAGAGCGGGTGACAGCCGAGACGTAGAGTGCTGTACCCGCCCCAAGTACCCGGGGCCTATGGTTATATATAAATACTGCCTACTGCATACTCTTGTTGTGTTTACAGTCAATGGTGCTGGCCTCGCGATGGCAACATGTGACATCATCGATCTGCATGGTGGGAAACCAGCCAACTTCTTGGACCTGGGAGGAGGAGTGAAGGAGAACCAGGTGTACGCGGCCTTCAAACTGCTCACTGCCGACCCCAGGGTAAGACCTCCTGACAGATCCAAACCTGGAGCCAGAACCCACCAGCATATCCGAGCCTCAGCAGCCGCGCTGCAGTGATCAGTTTAGGAAGCTGATGCAGGATGATGAAGACCAGTTTGGAATTCACCCCAGAAGCAGCCAGTAATACCAGTCAGCACCAGTGCTTTTAAACCAGTCAGGATTGTTCTTAAAGCCCTGAGCCAAAGAGCTGCTCAGCTCACCAGCCAATCAGCACGCAGAATAAACCTGTATACTGTAGAATCATGGAAATATACTAGTAAATTAATAGTGTTCTCTCTTCTTCTCAAAATGTAATACAAAAAAAATATGAGACCACTTTTCCCCTTTTTCTGTTCAGTGTTTGTACAGTTTGTGTAAAATGCACAGGTTGCTATTCTTTTCTGAACTATTGCAGTGTGTGTGTGTGTGTGTGTGTGTGTGTAAAATGCACAGCTTGCTATTTTTTTTTCTGAATTGCTGTGTGTGTGTGTGTGTGTGTGTGTGTGTGTGTGTGTGTGTGTGTGTGTGTGTGTGTGTGTGTGTGTGTG
>JBBPDH010030263.1:0-10404 GCA_037974565.1 Clupeocharax schoutedeni
AATGCCTTAAAATGCCCATTTTAATAGTGTAAACCCTAAATATGCCCCAGATGTGCTCCCAGAACACTTTCATTTCAGTTTAATACATGACCCTTAAAGAAAATGTAAAGATAAACCCGAGGTTTAAATACGGAAAAGTCTCTCTCTCTCTCTCTCTCTCTCTCTCTCTCTCTCTCTCTCTCTCTCTCTCTCTCTCTCTCTCGAGAAAGAGAGATAGATGCGTCCTCCGGAAAAGTCACAAATTTGTGTGTGACAGAGAGAGAGAGACGCGCGGTCTGGATCCGTGCGCTCCAGAACAATAAAGCGAGAAACAGAGAAAGAGATACAGAGAGAGAGAGAGAGAGAGAGAGAGAGATACAGTGAAAGAGAGAGAGACCAATACCATGAGTAGGAGGCCATCCTTTTTCTGTTTTTGGTTTTGCAGATTTTATATTGGGAACTCTTATTATGAAGGGATTTTTTGGTTTTGTGTAATGTTTAGGTTCAGCTGTGTGTTGTGTTTTATGCTTGTGTTATGTTATTGGTTATGGGTTTTGAGTTTGAGGGATTTAAGGGGGTTGTAGAAACACAAACCCCTTGTCTTTGCTGGTCAACCGTGATACATAACCTTGTTTGCGTTTCTCCTGTCTCGGTTGAAGAAGTATTCTTGTGTTTTGGTTTCTGGCCCCTGAGAAAAATAAAGAATGCAGAATGTGGAATTCGCTTGGTGTGTGTGTGCTTGCCTTTCATGCCTGGAGAAAGGGATGACATGTGACACCGGGATCAATAAAGATTCTGATTAGTGATTTTATTTTATATAATCATACATATGTCATGTCCATGGTCCATGGGTGTGTACCATTTGAATTTGGGTGTGTACCAATTCATTAATGTAGTGACTCAGCAAAAAAAATAAATTTTTTCTTAGGTGGGGCTTGGGGGGATTTGGGGCTGGTGTTCCATTTATGTTATTATTACATATTAAATACATTCTGAGATGTATTTTGGGTGTCCCCAAAATTTACCTGGCTGTGTACTGTACTTGGAAATCTTCACAGTACTTGGAATTCCACAGACAAAAACTGCTCATAGAAGTACATTTCCCAGATGCATGTAGCAAGACCTCCAGACCCTCACTGACTACCGGAAAGTCAACACACTCTCCCAAGCCAAAGAAGTCTACTTTCCTGACAAGATCAACAGCATCTGTGCTTGTTTTAACCTGAACAATAAGAGACCAGCCATTAAAATTTCGTCCCCAAGACAACGAGCCCCCGCAGACTCTCCACATTTGCTGAACAGTCTGCATGGAGGAGGTTGAGCACACATGAAGATGCTGGTGCTTGTGTAATCCCCAGGCATGTAGTTAAAGATTAAGAAGGCAGCTAAAGAGAGCTCAGCTCTGTAGTACAGCAGCTGTTCTGTAGCTGACAAGAAGGCTCTGCAACGGTTTGTGTCCCACTCCTGGACATCACTGACCTCCAGTGTGAATGGTGTCTACTGCCTTCTTGCAGAATTGCCAGGAGCACTTTACACCTAATCACTGTTTGCCTTCCTTCCATTAGGGAGGCATAGATACCACAATGGCATTCTCATACAATCCCAACGCTGAACTGTTAGACCCAACTCTAGCTACCACCTACCTTCATGATTTTTGAAGGGATCCCATGTATTATATAACCATGTGTTACAAAAACTCTCATATGTTAATTTTGGCTCCTCTGCACTCTGGTTAGATGCTTTGTGCTTGTGCTTTGTGCAAAGACAAAGTTGAATCTAATTAAATCTAACTCAACAAAGCTTGCAGTTAAAGGGGATAATCTCATCTGGACTCTCCAACACCTACATGTAAATAACACTGTTTGGTGTTGAACATAGTTGGTGTAAATCTGAAAAAAGTATTGTGACAAAACAAGGGCAGGAAGAGCAGTATGTTGCTACAAAATTGTTTTCACGCCATTAACTAATGTGGATTTTTTTTTTATTTAGTGCAACTGTGGTGGCAAAGGATGATTTTTGGGCGGCCGTTATCCACTCCAAGCAATCCATGCACATCACACCCTTGGGAAAAGTTTGAGTTTGCATCAACGGACATTTGTCATGTTTGAACGAGGCCAGTGATCCGTCCTGTTTCAATTAAGATATGCCCTTGCTCCCACATATTCTACATAGTTGTGATGATGTTTCAGATGAGTGGCCGCCAGCTCAACCTCAACCAAAAGGGCAGCAGGAGTACCTACAGAATACATATAGCCCACATCCACCCCCATCACTAAACCTTGCTCTCCTGGGAATCAGTGTGTTAATAAGAGATGATGGTCAAATTACACTGTGAATAAAGCGGGGAAAATAAGTACCATTAGCATAACTCCAGAATGAGAATAACTGCAAATGAAAAGCTCCAGAACTACTGATGGATTAAATCTGACATATTATAGAAGGAGCTGCCAGAGGAACTTCATAGGCTTATTACAGATCATTTACCAGGAGCTGGAATAAGCAAAGCACTTTGTTTTCATGCCCCCAAATTGTTCTGACAGCACTTTTTCTTGTCTAAAAATGAAACTTGCCCTTACTGATACCACTTCAGATCTTTCTCTTTAAGAAACACTAAAGCCCAAACCCACCATGTTGACCAATCTATAGCGCAGTGAAGTGGCCACTCTGGTACCTTATGGTGGCGGGAAATGGTTGTGGCAGACTCTTTATGCCAGAGCTATTGTTGCTAATATGAACAATGAAAAACAGTCAAAAACTATTTCTGGTGAAGTGTTTTCCATTCACATTTTCAAAGCAGCATCCATCCTACAGTAAATGGCCTACATGCGGTGAGCAGCACTTTATCTAAGGGATCCTTTTTGTAGGATTTATTTTGCATGCACCACTTTCTGAAAGATCAGTAAATCCCTTCCTGGTCAACAAATGAAAGTGAAAGTGAAAGTGACCATTCTGTCATACGTGAACACACCACAGCACGAAATTCAACCTGCATTTAATCCATTCACCAAATGAACCAGTGGGCAGTCAGGAACAGGGCGCCTGGGGAGCAGTGTTTGGGGACGGCACCATGCTCAGGGTACCTCAGAGGTGCCTAGCGGTCTTGGGAATCGAACCTGTGACTTCCTGATCACAATGCCTGATCACTGATCACAGGGCGAATGCTCTAACCACTAGGATACCAGCTGCAACCATTATATGATCACTACACATTTATGCAAGAATGACTTACCTTTTAACACAAGCACAATGTTACATTAATTTAACTGATTATCTTAGTTCTGAAGCAGCAGAACTGTCCGTAAATGATATATAGGGACACAAACCTGTGCGCCATCTACGTCAAGAGAGTCATCATCATGCCTTAAGGTATTCAGCTGGAACCGCAGCATCCGTGGAAAGTGCACTTAAACTAACTGCGCTTAAGATCCCCAATGTGGAACACCCTCCATGAACATCTGAGGATAACACAATCCTCTGTCTGCTTTAAAAAAGGACTTAAAACTTTTTAATATAATTCACTCTTAAAAAGAATAATAAACTATTTTTAATGTATCTATTCTTGAATTTTTATTTCTGGATATCTTATGTAAAGTGACCTTGAGAGTTGTGAGAGGCACTTATAAATAAAATGTATTATTATTATCATTTAAAACGAGCCCCTCATTCTGCAACATTCCAAGCAGGGAATCTAATTTCAAATACGGGTTTACATTTTCTTTAAGGGTAATGCATTAAACTGAGTTTAAAATGAAAAAGTCTTCTGGGAGCATATTTGGGGGCATATTTAGAGTTTACACTATAATTATGTAACTTTGTGTTCAAACTTTACTTTTTGGTAGAAGTTCCATGGCTCATTGATCACTAGCAGTCCAGCACTTCATACACAGAGAGCCTGCAGTTCCCAAGATAATTAGATCACAGAGCTGAAAAAATAAACATTTGTTTGATTATATCTTTTAAAAATATCAGTCAGAGAGGGCCTGCTTAAAGATGCTATTTGATATTGAACCTATTTGTCATGAGGATGTTCTTTAATCATCATAATGATTCTACATGTTTTAAAAATCTCATTTAGTTTTAAAAATCAAGTTTTTCACTCTTTCGCCTTGGCAAAGCTGTAAAAATGATTACTGTAGAATAGGCTGAATTCACAATAGTTGCATCGCAGTAGAAAAGAATGTATCATGAGATGGAAAAATATTGTCCACTGCAGTGTTTTCTAAGAGAAATCTTTGTAGGATGCCTGGACCTGTTTAGTGAAATGTCAAGTTGATGCTGTCCCTGATGAACCTGATTAAACATGGCTTCATGTTCTATTTCTAGACAGTTGGAGAATTGCTCCCTCTTGGTGTCATCAGCCCTTGGCAGGCCTAATTTTGATTTTACATTCAGGTGCTGCAGTCCAGTACAATCCTGCCATATCCTCCTAAGTATTCATTAAGAATCTACCTTGAATTAATCTACCTTGCGTGTTAACCATGGCAGAATCCCAGGCTCAGCCCTGTTATTAGTTCTCCCTGTTATATTATCTCTATTTCCAAGTGAGCCTCCTGTCATGTATTCCATTATCACTCAATTATAAATAAGTTCATATATTTATATTTACACTCTTGATGAATCAGCTTAGTGATAAGCTTCCAATATTATAAATGAATAATGTTTTAATGAATAATAAAGGTGAAATTTGCAGGTCAATAAAAAGCCATGCTGCACAATATTACAGCTCTTACAACAAAGAGCTTTCAGATGTGCAAATAAGAGTCTTATCTGAATAAGAGTCCAGCATCTTATTGTGGTGGAGGGGTTTGTGTTTTCTTATGATCCCAGGAGCTATGTTGTTGGGGGCTTATGCCCCTGATAGGGTCACCCATGGCAAATAGGTCCTGAGTGAGGAGCCAGACAAAGAACGGCTCAAGAGACCCCTAATGAAGAAGAAGACCTTGCAGATATGTTTTCCCTTGCCCAGCTGTGGATCACCAGGGTCCCCCTCTACAGCCCCCTATACACAAGGGTATAGCCAAAGGCGAGGACCTCGGCGGTCCGATTCTCGGCTGCAGAAGCTAACTCTAGGGATGTGGAAAATCACCTCTCTGGTGGGGAAGGAGCCTGAGCTGGTGCGCAATGTTGAGAAGTAATGGGTCCTGACTGCTGTTTGTGCTGAACACCAGTTCAGAATACACACCCTTTTTAAAGGAGGGTGTGCTGGAGATCACTCCTTCTGTAGACTCTCTTGTTCTGCAGGGGAACTTCAGTGCTCCTGTGGGCAATAACAGTGATACCTGGAGGGGCGTGATTGGGAGGAACGACCCACCAGATCTTAACCAGAGTGGTGTTGTTACTGGACTTCTGTGCTTGTCATAGTTTGTCCATAACCAATACCATGTTCATATGGGCACTTGACACCAGGACACCCTAGGTCACAGTTCAATGACCGGCTTTGTGGTTGTTTCATCAGACTTGCAGCTGCATGTATAGGACACTTGGGGCACAGCTTTCAACTAATCACCACCTGGTGTTGAGTTGGCTCTGCTGGTGGGGGAGGAAAACAGTCAGGAAACAATCAGACCTGGCAGGTATTGTGAGGGTCTGCTGGGAATGTCTGGCAGACACCTTCATTGTCAAGGCGGCTGAGCGGAGCAGTGGCCGTAAGGTGGTTGGTGCCTTTTGAGGCATTAATTCCCGAACCCGCTGGGGAACACCGACAGTAAGGGATGCTGTCAAGCTGAAGAAGTAGTTCTATCAGTCCTTTTTGACCTGTGAGTCTGGAGGCAGCTGGCAGGTACTGGCAGGCCAAGCCTAATGCAGTTATTGCAGTCACTGAGGCAAAATTGCAAGTCTCTGCGCCGTAGCGTGGCGACGTGTTGAATGCCGCTCCTACTGTACTATAATAACTTAAGACTCTCATGTCTTTCATGTCCTTACGTCTTTATGTTCTATCTGTGAAGAGGGTGTTCAAGTTAGAATTTCATTGTGCTCTGTACACTGTACTTTGTACAAATGACAATAAACTTCCACTCAACTCAACTCAACTCAAAAACTCGTGTGTGGGAGGAGTTCGAAGGGGCCATGGAGAATGACTTCCAGACAGCTGGGATGTCAGACACCTTAATAAGGCCTGTTTGCTCCCTGTCGATCGGCTGGCCTGGGAACACCTAGGCCTGGTAGCAGGAGTTCAGCACCAGTGCAAATCTACAAGCACACTTTTTCATCTGAATACCAGGTAGCCTACACTGGTTCCCCCCTTTTGTTTGCTCTCGGGACTGAGCAGCCATTTGGCATTTGGTTTCATTGCACCCAAGCATTTTTGTCACCATATGTATGACATAGTATCTGGCTATCATGTTAAATGGTAAACATGCTAAAATACTAAACATGGTTAATTATTGCTTAGATATTTGTTTATTTTTTGTTCTATTGTGTATTTTTATTGCATAATAATTACACCCCTATTCCGGTTTCTATGCACATTTCTAATTAAATCCTAGGCTTCTGTGTTGATTTTTATTTCTTGTGAATTTCTTATAAAACATTTTGGCACTTACTTTGCCTTTGAAATAAAATCTGTAATTCACAAATATGACGGTCACCTGTTAACTCCAAGATTCAAACCTCCAACCCTGTGCTACCCACTGCACCGCCGTAGGGCCAATTAAAGAATATTTATTTGATTACCAATATAATCAATTGTTAAAGTCCAAGACAAACCAAATATCCTTTTTTTAATAATCTTACAGACATTTCGACTCAAATGCTCATGTCTAAGTGCAAATGAAGACAAAAACAAATTAATGCACAATCAAATATAAAAAAAAGGAAAAACATATTTTGAAAAGAACTTTCAGCAAAAACACTAGATTTCAATGTGTGGGTATCATCAAATTGCTGGGAAAATCATGAAGCTGAGAATATGACATGGAGAATAATGTGTAAAAGAATCTAAACAGACTCTAAACAACTATTCAGTTTGTTGTTGTCACACACTTCACTGTTCTGTTTTTCTAAAATGTGGAAAAATACTATTGAGCAGGTAAGCTGTCCAGGATGCCTTACATTTAAATGCATTCATTTGGACATCAGTACATTTTTCGTGTGTCATGTCCCACTTTGCATATCTGCACCTGTTATAGTGTTGTTGTATGCTTTTTAAATATTTATTTATTTTGACACTACATTACTAAATCTGATTTTTTTTTTGCCCGTCCAAACTAAAGTGAGGCGCCGCAAAATCTTACAGTGTGTGAGCAAATCTACAACTCAAGGCTGATGAACATGCTCTTAGTCTCAGTCCTGCTGAAGATAAACATTCTGTATTTGATGTGGGGATGAACTTAAGGTGGACTGTGAGCTTCACTTAAATACTAGTATTGTATTTTATTGATAGTGCTCATTCATGCTTATTCAATGACCCCCACAAAGCTGAAAACACACACATGAGACATTTTACAGACACATTTCCAAGATTTTACCAAGATTCATTAGCATCCTGATTATAATAATACACAAATAATACAATCTACAATAATGTGTTTGTCATATATTTGTATATAGCAGGTCTCACAATTGTAATCTATCTCAACATCTTTAATTTGTCCTATACTTTTGTATTTTAAGAAATCTTAACACCTCTTCACTGTCTTCTGCACAAATTTCAATTAGTAACTAATTGCATCTTGTCGTAGATAGTTTTAACCTACCTTAAAATAGTCACCAGCACAAGGATGTTCCCTACGAGCCCAGTGGAGCAGAGAAAGGCAATGAAAACAGGGAGGATTTTGGTCTCAGTGAGATGAACAAGGCTGCTGTAATCCTCATCTGTAGCATGCACTGTCCCATCAGCTCCGGAACAGTTCCCTAATCTGGGGGTCTCATTCCCAGTGCTGGTTTCCAGCTCCATGGTCAAGCAGGAAGGCTCAGGAGGTGGTCCTGGACACTCTCACTCCACCTGGCACGTCGCACCAAGGCCATCTTCAGAGAGGAGAGTGGGGAGAAATGTGCACACCTCCATCCTTCTCTACCAGAGAGAGTGAAGCAGTCTGGCTGGTAGAACGAGAGTCTTTTTCCTTTTTCATCTAGACAAGCCAGCCCCCAAGCACCCACCCTGGACTAGGATTGGCTAATAAAGCTCTCCATTCCCTTCAATTTAAAATAAATACACATTATTATTTACTTATCTACTTTCAAGAACCCAAAATAGAGCCCATTATTGTATTAAGCAAATAACGACATCTTAATAAAGCATGTATTTTATTAATTCATTCTTCATTGTTTATTTCTTTATTAGTCATGTCATACATTTCATAAAGTTATATTGCATTATTATACTGCAATGTTAAAGAGTTTTAAAGAGTAAATGTGGCCATGCAGAGTAGCTTGATGTGAAAGTTCCGTTCTAGACAAATGTCAGAATTGTTCACAGTGGGGTGAATGGAAGGGTTTCCACCTTTTAAAGCTTCCTTACAGAAAGCTTGTACATTAGGTCATTGTGAACTTTCGGCTTAAAAGGTACATTTTCAGGCCCATTTGTGGTAGAGAGCAACCCAAAGGGCATGGTAAGGAAAAACAGTCCCCAAAGAAAATGCTTTTATCTTCAGTTATATCCAGTAAATAACACTGGAAATAAAAAGGCCATATATGTGTTGTGTGTAATGTCTGGTTCTAATCATCACCAGTATTAAATAATGAAAGCACATTGCTCTAAAATGCACTGTGGTTAAAAGCCTTTATGAACATCCCAACAATTTAAGTATGCAGTCTTTTAATCCCTCATGGCAACCCCAACCCCCTTATGCTGAAAATGGCTCAAACTGAAATTGGTAGCACTTTACTTAAATCGTTCGCTGTAGATGTATTGTCATTATTCAACTTTATTTCTATTAAATGTTAAGTAGAAAATGAAAGATTCTATCATATGCAAGCCTAAACATTAGTTGTAACTCAAAACTTGAATCCAATCCTCATCCTAAACCTAAATTAAATACTGTAGATCATATAAATACTGTGGTGAGCATCAGAGAAAGAGTCGACAGACATCTAGAATTCTTAATTTCAGTGCTTTATTGTTAAAGCTTTCACAGCAGCAGAGCAGGAGCAACCACCAACACACCTTGCCTTTTTGCTGTCTACACTCTAACTGAGCTATTTCCCTTAAGCTCCTCCCCAAACACAACAGTTAGCCCGCGAAAACAGGGCCCCGCCCCAATGGTCCCCATTTTCTAACCCCCAAAGTCTCATGGCAGCCAGTCTCTGGCCGCCAGCTCGTCACAATACTGTTAATCTGTCTAGTGCCTTAAATAGTACACTCATATACTTTTGTGAAAATTATATATTAATTATAGCAGGGAATTGTTTGGAGAAATCCCTTAAGGATATTCCTTACAGTAATGTAACACTGGGAAATTGAATTCCACTTCATTTGAGCCTGGGAAGCACTAGCATTGGAAATACACAGCCAGTTTAGTGTGTATTTTACTGAGGTGATTCATTATATTCTTCATTGTATGCAAGACAGAGGTTGACACAGATGCAAGAGGTGAAATACTGGTCAAAGGAGGATCTTTTTTTCCACAGTCAATATTACACAAGCTAGACATAAAGCACATTATGTTATGTCAATATAATTAAGGTTCTGCTATCAGTTGCGTATGTTCTGAACAGCACATGTTCAAGGATATTGGAGGGGAGTTGGACCATTTGAAGAGAGATTATGAATGAAGGTAAAATGTGATACTATCAAAACCATTTGGTCAGTGTGTTAAGTAAGAATGTGATATGGGGGCTTTGACTGGTTTCCAAGGAGAATCCTCTAAAGATTTTTCTTTTAGGAATGAATGGCAGAACCAGGCAGCCAAAAAGTGATAACACAACTGTTAAATAATAATAAAAATAACAACAAAAATACTGCTTCTACTACTACTAATAATAATTACAACAACTACAATATCAACAACAACAACAATAATAATAATATTTGTACTATTTTGATCCAAGATTTCTTCAAGAAACCATATATCTACAGATAATTGAGATGTTAAATTAAATATTGAAACCACTAACTTTTCTATAAAGAAATGCATTCCTAAATGTTTCATTATGCAGTCTTCGCTCACATTATTTTTGCATTGCCACCAAATGCAAAAATGCACTCAATTCTTGTCTAAAGCCTGAACACACCATGACCTCCAAATTGCTATAAATTGAAGATCTAGTCTTACCCTGATTGCCCCCAGGCTACACCTGGTTATTTGCAAAATGATGTCCTTTAGTGGAAGGAATGCTAAACACTATTGCACATGTATCAGGATAAGGAAAAAAATGTTTCCTCTATTATCAAAATTATTTAATAATGCTAAACGATATGATTATTATCCAGACTAATAAAGACTTTGGAGTATGTAAGTAATCTGTATATATATATATATATATTTA
>JBBPDH010030337.1:0-10402 GCA_037974565.1 Clupeocharax schoutedeni
ACCATTTTCAGACGAGTAATGCCTTACACTACTAGTTACTGAAAAAAGTCATATTATTACAGTAACACCCAACACTGTTGGTCAGTAATGTCATCATAACTTGTGTATTGTGACTATCCGCACAAAAAAAACAACAATGGAGTTTCAACTGAACTGCTGACAAAGTACAAGTGCTACTATCTGTCTGGCGGTAGATACATTTCAGCGGGAGGCTTTTTTTTTTAACACTAACTAACTTTATCTTTAATGCTTTGAGAAATGTGAAGGCTCTACCAGGCCATCACTAACCAGTTAGCCGGGTTAGGTATTCGTCACATGGCTAAACAATGACTACAAATAAAACAATAACAAAAGCAACTCTGACCAAAAAAAGGTTTGACTCCTTAGACGTGGTTTCGACCTAGCCATGAACTGTGGGGAGAGAATTGCGTTGCCAATGCCTCGGAGACTGTTACTGTGCTGAGTTACACTGGAAAATCAAAGCGTGCTGCAAGTTTTGTATCATCGTAGCATTTAGGTATGATCTAGGTAGCCTTTAAAGTATCAAGCATCTCATAGATTGAAGAAGTAGTGAAATAAACTTCATTGGACTGTCAGAATTGCTGAGACCCTCTCACACAGACTGAAGACCTTGTGCTTCACTGAGAAGAATAACTACATGTTCATGTAACTCACCCAACTAACACAAACTTCATAAAAAGCAAAAACTGTCTCTGTATGCACGATCTGATACAGCCTCTGTGGAGCACTAACTCCATCTCAGGTAGAATCTCAGTCTTCTAGCAGCTCTTAATATGCTGACTAGTATGAGGAGCGTGTTTTATTGTACATAGATAGACGTTGCTTTGGATAAGAGTGTCTCCCAAATCTGCCTTTTTCCCCTCAGATTTCCCTGCTCTGGCAGCCCTTCTATGTCTTTTAAAGCTGAAGCAGGTGTGTTTTATTAAGAAAATGACTGAGCTGCGATGGACTTGTCCATAGTTGGGTAAGCTCACAGACAAATAAGGACCAAGCTGAAACAAGATCAGGCCAAAATTGAATTCCAGTCCAGGAGGGCTGGTGTCCAGAACAGGTTTTATTTCACCTGCTTCAACAAATGTGATACTAATCAAGTCTAGTAGGTGTGTTGGGCCTGGTAATCACCCAATTGTGTGGGACACCAGCCTTCCTGGAGCAGAACTGAAGAACCCAGGGCTAAATAGGTCGTATTCCTCCTAATTTGAAAATAGTGTCGCCTTCTGGTAAAGCAGACATCACAAACCCTGGTTCCTGATTTCAAGTTTCAGCAGAGTTTAGCTCCAACCACTATCACCTTCACCTGATCCAGCTAATGGCTGTCATTACAAGTCCCTAATTACCTGGAGCAGGTGTGTGACATTTTGGTTAGAACTAAACTCTAGATCTTCACATGGAAGGCTGTTGATCACTGTGGCATACAGAAAGTTACTTACGCAGGAACCTCTCTGTTGCAGTCTCTCTGGTCACGCTGTCCTCATGTAGTTCTGGGAGGCTGGTCAGAAGGGTCTTGATTTCAGCACTCTCGCTGAACGTGGACAGTAGACTTACAATTACAATGGCCTCGGACTCCCCTTCATCTCCACCACCTCCATTAACGGTCACCTCACCTACTGGCGCCATTGGCTCTCTGCAAACACAGTATAAACCAGTTGGTAGGTAAGGAAGCTTTCTTTAAACCACTGAACCATAACAGATGGACTCTACAAAGTATATACTAATGCTGTTAATTCTGGCATCAAATATTTTCGATGTTTTAGTCCCTATAGTGCATGGGGTCCTGGAGGACTGGTGATTATATACACCTGGTCATTTCCAGCCTTCGTGAAAGGGAACTACCAAACTATGTACTGGACACCAGTCCTCCAGGACTGGAGTTGGACATCTTTGCCTGCCCACTTACACATGACCTCTGCTGTGGGTGTAGGTGTGAGGGCGAGGCTGACACACAGCTGAATAACATAACCTGTATAATGTTACGATCTGAATTCCGTTCCTCTACTACTCTTTTGGATTCGATCAATTGTTCTACTTTCGGCTGCTCCAGATTAAGGGACACCACAGTGGACCAACCGTCTCCATTTCTTTCTGTCCTCTGCATCTTCCTCTCTTACACCAGCTGCCAGCACGCCTTCCCTCTCCCTATCCACAAGCTTCCTACTAGGCCTTCCTCTTCCCTGTTGCTCCATCATTAGCATCCATCTCCCAACATACTAGAGTCTCTCTTCAGCACATGTCTAAACCAACGCCGTCTTACTTTTGTTCCAAAAGGTCCAACTCAAGCTGCCTTTCTAATAGGCTCATTCCTGACACTGTCCATCCTCGTCAATCCCAGTGCAAAGCTTAACATCTGCAGCTCTGCCACCTATCTCTTTAATTAAATATCTCTAAACTAGAAAACATCCATATCTTCGCTCTAATCCAGCTCTCCATACACCTGTATTAAGTATTCAGCGTTCATTCAGGCCTCTGTCCATCCTCGTCAATCCCAGTGCAAAGCTTAACATCTGCAGCTCTGCCACCTTCAGCTCTGCTCCCTATCTCTGTCACTGTCATTCTCCAAACCAAACAACTCCGTTGGTCTCACTACTGTCTTGTACACCTTCCCATTCGCTCTTGCTGGTGCCTGCCGGTCACAACATACTCCCGGATCTCCTCTCCACCCATCCCTGCCTTCGCACTATTCACCTCCCTTTCATGCTTCCTATTATTCTGGACCGTTGAGCCAAGTATTTAAACATCGTTCCCCTGTCTCTAAGTTTCCAGAATCACAAACATGTCGGTATATTGTAAATATGAATACAACAACGAGCTTTAATACATGCTTGTAACAAAGTGTGGCGTGTCGAGACCAAACCTGTGTAAAAACAGAAGAAAGAAGTAGCAGTTTGCTAATAGCTAGCCCTTGGCTGACAGTAGCCTAGCCTAGCTGTGTGTTTATGTGCCGTGTCTTCGCCCGGGAGGTCTGACTCACTGCTTCGAGGAAAGACTCTTTTGTTTCCAAGTGTGAGAGGCAGGTATAGCTCGGTTTCCCCGCACAGAAACTCCACAAAGTGCAGGATTTAAACTCCAGTCTAAACCTGCTGGTCTCTAATAAAGCAGGAGAGACAAACTCCTGTTCAAACCAGCCCGGCTGCAGCTGACATCCAGAGACCTTCCCACACTATTCCTGTTCGGTTTCCTCACTCAAATTTTATACATTTTAATTTTTATGTGAAATAATAACAGAACAAGCGCAAGACGATGCGTTCTCCATGCCTTCTGACGGAAAGCCGGAAGGTTCATTCAGTGGGCAGGGAGGAGAAAAAGGCGTTTCGTTTTTCTCCATCAGTAGGGCTGAACAATATATCGACTGTTTGATATTGCGATACAGAAATATGCAAATGAGCCTCTAGCCAATCGGTGTTTGACATGGTGACCATTCACAGCTCCAGGTTAGTTACTGAGTGTTCTGGGCCATCATCAAGTAATAAGTAAAATGAAGTGAGTTCTTATAGTCATGCATGAATACAGCACAGTGTGAAATTCTTTATCTACTTTTTTATCCATTCACCAAGTGAACCATGTAGCGGCCAACAACACAGCACCAGGGGAGCAGTGTGTGATGGTACTTTAATAAAGGATGGTGCCCTGCCAGTCCTCCAATTTTTAACCATTTAAAGACACTGATTGGCCAAGATGTTTACAAGGCATCCGAATGCTACATATTCCTTCACTTTCCATTTCATCAACGGTGTTTCCATGTTCTTTTGTTACAGTGCCCTTAAGACTGATATATGTAAATTATCTCTTTCCTGACTAGTCCTCTGTGTTGCAGCACATTCAAATGGCAGCACAGGGCTGAAACACTCCTTAGAACGCAGGTTGTCGAACTCCAGTCCTGGAGGACCAGCTTGCTTGTTAATTGCCAGGTTTAGTGAATGTGTTTGAGTAGAAGAACCCTAAAACTGCAGGACGCAGCCCTCCAAGACCTGCGTTTGACACCCCTGCCTTAGAACTTCGTTAAACGACGAAAGGCTGAATTAGATGTATGTAAATGTATTGGTTTTGTGGCATCAAAAACTGATTTGCAAACTTGCTTTCCAAATATGGAGTGATTTTGAAAGAATATATATATATAAACTTGCTTGGTTCACCTCATATCTGTCTGGTCGCACTCAGTTCATCCAACTTAAATCCTACTATTCTCATTCATTTCCTGTTTCAGCTGGTGTGCACCAGGGTTCAGTATTGGGTCCCCTACTATTCATTATTTACATGCTACCCCTCGGCCATATATTCCGCAAATACAATATAAACTTTCACTGTTATGCAGATGACACCCAGCTCTACATTTATTCTAAACCCAGCTTCTCTCTTCCACCCACTTCTCTTTCAGGCTGTGTCATAGAGATTATATCACGGTTCTCCTCTAACTTCCTCGAACTTGATAACAATAAAACTGAAGTTCTACTCGTCAGTACACCCTCCACATTATACAAGCCCCCCAGTTTCTCTATCAACATTGATCATTCCTCTATCCACCCCTCCACTCAAGTTAAGAGTCTGGGTGTCATCCTCGACAACACACTCATTTCATTCACACATTAATCATAGCATATTTTCACTTGCGCAACATTAATCGACTCCGTCCTGTCCTCACTCTCCATGCTGCTGCCTCCCTCGTCCGTAGCCTCGTCACCTCCAGAATCGATTACTGTAAATCTCTTTTGTTTGTTCTTCCCAAAAAATCCCTCCATAAACTTCAACTCCTTCAGAACAGTGCAGCTCGTGTCATAACCCGCACCCCTTCCAGAGAACACACCACCCCTGTCCTCCAGCAGCTTCACTGGCTGCCTATAGATGCTAATTAATTTACAAAATTCTGCTTCTGCCTTTCAAGTGCATCCATAACCTGGCCCCTCCCTACCTGTGTGATCTGATTCACATCGCCACTCCGTCCCGCTCTCTCAGATCTGCCCCTCATCTTCTCGTGCCCTCTGCTCGCCTTGTCACTACGCGACACTGTGCTTTTAGTCACTCTGCTCCCTGGCTGTGGAACTCACTCCCACCACCAGTTAGGAATTTAGACTCCCTTCCCTCATTCAAGAGTAATCTCAAAACCCATCTTTTTAGACAGGCTTACTCACTTTAGTACACACCTCAATCGCTATTGAATTGTACTCGTATGATGTAATTATTTTTTGTTATTTCTAGTACTGCCTACTTTCTAAGTTTATTGTCTTGCCTATACTCTGTTAGGTGACCTTGGGTATTAGAAAGGCGCCTACAAATAAAATGTATTATTATTACTACACGCTGTCTACATGTTTACAGTGAGATGAGGAGGCATGGCTTCAGATTTCAGACTAAGGTGCACAATACACAAATGGAATATAAAAATGTGATTTTGGTACAAAAGAGATGTCATATCTTGTCCGTCTTGAACAACCCTACTGCTTACTTCTGAACTTTACCTCTGAGTGAGATTAATAACTTATATGTTTAACAGGGACTTCCATGATTTCCTTTCCTTTCCCTACAGTGCCCTGCATGAATCCCTCCACCATGAATGGATTCTGATTGTTTAGGCCAAATCCTTTTAAAGCCTCGCATGATTATGGTGTCTCTGGCAGCATATTTAATCCCTGCATGTATCTCAGATGTGTGGTTCCTAACACCACAGTTTTACAGGCTTCTTTTAAAATGACTACTAATTACTTTATTTTACATTTCAGTCTTTTAACTACTTGTCATAAAAGAATTACTGATAACTGATGCGATCCCTTCTCAACTATGAATGCAGGATAATAGACTCAGGACTAAATGACAGTGAATGGAGACAGTTTTGAGAGGTTTTTTTTTTTTTATTTGCTCATGTTCACTCACACACAGCCACTCTGTGGCTTAAGACTTGCCTGCAGGACTTGTCAGCATCCAATACACAGTATGGAAGTAGGGTGCATTTTAACACATGCAGGAATACTGATGTCTAGGATCAAGCTTTTAGGCTTTATGTCGGGATCTATAGGCTGTAGATATAATGCCAGTATGAATGGAATGTTTTTTTGGTGCGAATTCATTAACGTGTGTGAGAGAGCGAGATTGATAGAGAGAGAGATATCTCTGTCTCTCCATCACATACATTAAACTATAGTCCTGTGCAAATATCTTGGGCAAAACTGAAATGTGTGCAAAAGTTAGGAGGTAAACACTTGAACTGGGGAATAAATGTAGTATAAACTGGACTGAACATTGTTTATGGTGGTGTTTGTATGTAGGTTGGAAGACTGCAATTAAAAGAGCACATTTGTTTTAGTTTGACACGCAGCAGCAGCACGCCTTATTTATTTCAGTTAAATACTGATTCGCTGAACTGGGTGGCTGCTGTAAAGACTCCACTTCCGTTGTTAGCAGAGGTTAAAGTGCAGTATCTGACATTAACCCACGCTGTATATTTGGATTTATTCTATTAGTGTTCTTTTTCAAATCAATAAATGCTTTCAGCCATGGATTAAAAAAAAAAAAAAGATTTAAATTACACTCCATGTACAGTGTTTATGTTTAGCAATGGAATTTGATGCCGACAGTCACTTGAGTCCTGGCATGTAGCCCCTAAATTCATGGGTGTAAGTAAATGTTAATGTATGTTGACGCTCCATCTGGTTTCATAAGGGCATAAGAGCCAAACTGTGTGTAAATTAACCAGCATTATCCAGTCCCTATGTGGGAGAGAGGAATCTGATGTTAATAGAAAACAAAATGTTACTTTGTTAGACTTTTTTACCAAAGCATCCCCATCATGAAATGAAATGAGCCGCCAGAATCCACTGCAACAAATGTGTAGCCTCAAACTATCAGCGCTGGATCTCTGAATAAATGAAGATGGTTCTACTTGGAAAGGTCTTTCATGATCCGTAGGGAGGAGCCCCTGTAACCGCTGCCGAAATGATTCCAGTGATTCAGGTAGTGGAAGAGCTGATATAGCTGAAGCCTCTTTTCGAAGCCTGAGGCCTTCGGGATTTTCTCGTGGTAGGCACTATAGAAGTGTTTACCAAAACCACCGAACATTCCAGCGATGGCTAGCTCAAACTCTGAATGGCCATAAAACGAGGCGGGGTCGAAGATGATCGGGCCGTCAGCATATTCTGCAACGTTGCCGCTCCATAGGTCCCCGTGAAGCAGCGCCGGTTCCACCTCTATCCCCGCAAACAGCTGTGGGATCTTCAGCTGAAGGGACCATAGAAACCAATGGAAAACAGCAGGTGGTTGGTGTCTTTGAACCAGGTTCTAAAATATCAATGCCGGACTGACTGTGGCTGTCTTACCTGTAGGCTGGCCCACAGCTCCCTGGCCTCTCTGTCCCCGTAAGTCTGCTCCACTAAGCTGAGCTGGTGCTGAAGTCTTTGCTGGCTATAAAAAGACACCCAGTCTGCCTGCCAATCATTCACCTGCACAGATTAAGGCAGCATGAGAAATGCTGATCACAATCATATGCAAGCCTGAGGCACTTTTCCATCTTTGATTTTGAAGGAGCTAGAGCGCATCAGTTACCTGAGGGAGGTATCCACAGCATGTCGCAGTGTGGAAGCCGAAATTGTCGATGATGGGAATGTCAGATTGGTCCTTTCCTGCCGAACAGTAATGCAGTTGCATCAGACCATCACATCTTGTACTGATCTGCAGAGATGGGGACTCGAGTCTGAGACTCAAACTTAAGTCACACAAAGAAAGACTTGTGACTTGACTTTAGACTCGCCCTCAACGACTCGAGACTTGACTCAGTGCTGTGACTCGTGAGTCAAAACTTGTAAACAATGTTCATTTCATGGAATTATTTATTTTTTATCTCGCACTCTTTCCAACGACCCGAAAACCGTTCACCTCGCCCCGGTGTCCCATTACTTTTGTCCGAGGTGAGCAGTTTTCAAGGGTTCGTTGGAAAGGGGTCAAAGAGCGCCATCTAACTGTGGAGTTTCACATTTAGAGTGAGACATTTTTTCATATTTAACATTTATATTAATATCATTTAAGGCAAATCCTCCATGTTGGTGAGGGCAGATCAGAGAACGCAGCCCCGCCCCCTGCTAAGCAACAGCCAATTGTAATCACGGGGCGTGGCCAATTAGCATATCTTCTAAACGTTCACTCAAAAGACTTGACTTGAGCACAAAGACTTGAGACTTGACTTGGTAAAAATGACTTGTGAACATCTCTGATATGGAATGGTGCCAGAGGAAGCAAAGGGTGAATACTGCAGAGGGCATAACATGGACTTGAATGACTCTTTGACGATACCACTAAAAAAAGATTAGGGTTGGGGTTAGAAAACAGCATATTAATAATGGTTGCAGCTGTCGTCATGATGACTTACCAATGGTCTGCTCAGCTTTGCTCTGTTTCTCTTTCTGTCTTTTATTGTGTAAGTGCAGGTCAGCTAGTTGCTCGCCCAATCGAGCAGAGTACCTATAAGAATAGTATACAGAAAATTATTTACCAGCTTTTGCCCAGATTTATAGTAGCAAAGTACAATGACAACCTAGGAACAACTTAAAGGGGAGCTTCTTATTTCTCCTGTAGTCCAAGTTCTAGGGGTGAACCAGGAATGTGTGGAGAACAAACGTAAGATGGGTAACTTTCTGGACATGACATTTTCAAAACGACCTAATAATTAAATTTTATGATACTTATTTGGAGTTACAGGTTGGTAGCATCCTGTTTATTACCTGAAATGAAATTGAATTTGGGTTGTTAGGGAAAGTAAGGATTCTTACCTTGTTCATACCAAGCCTTTAACATTCACTTGGGGAATGCTCTGATTTACTAAATGGGTTAAAATGCGTAGTACAGTGAAAATGTAATTGTTTGTATTTACCATGTTTCCAAATAATTCACTTAGCTTGACATCAGTGTAATTTTATTTGATATTAAACAATTCTCTAGTACTTTGGAGCTCATCGTTTACACTGACCTGGTTATTACCCTGAACTTAGTACAGCAGAGAAAAGCAGAAGCAAAGATACAACAGTACTCGTCAGCTAAGATGAAACTAGTGACTGTTTGAGGCATTTATTCTCAAAATAAATTGGCTTCAAGCAATTTAAACCTATAGTAAACACCATCTTTATCGATTACTGTTTACTGCATAATGTTATTACTATTCCTGTTTCTTTATAATATTGTGAGACTGGGGCACGCACCTATTCAGAGATCTCATGTCCACATGCTCCATAACAAACACGGATCCACCTTCTTCCAGATCCACAACCTTCACCGGTTTTGGGACTTTGACTGTATTTGTGGACAAAATTGCTTCCAAGCTCGCTTTCTCTCCATCAAACATCTTCCTGGCCTGGGTGCAGGAACACAGGGCAACACTGAAACTTAATACATATTATCCTGTACCCAGCAGATCCATCAAAAAATGGTCTTGGAGAACTCATGTAAATGAGCTAATAAAAATAAATGAATTATTTTTTTTTTTTAAAAATTATAAATATATATATATAAATATGAATTAGGGCTGGGAAAGTTAACGCGTTAACTCATTATTTAACGCCGACAATTATTTTATCGCGCGTTAACGCAGGTTTTAAAAATCCTTTTATTTTGAAAGTCGGTGCTTTCACCGCAGTAACGCGCGCAGCGGCGGACTGGGACTTTCTGTACCAGGTAGAGTTTTCGCATCTCTGGCACATCTTGGGCCTTTAGACTGAAGGCACAGATCACCAGTCCACCCCTGAACACCAGCGCTGAGCTATTTAATATGGACAAAAGTCATGGGACATCTGACCCCCGCAAAAACCAGCCGACACTTACAGCGTCCCATTACTTTTGTCCATATAAGACGCCTGAACACTGGTTCCGCCCACATGCTTTACAGCTGCTGTAATGGCTCCGCCCCCATGCTCTGGGAACTTATTTTTCAATAACAATCTAGATAAAATGTGAACGCCCTGCAGTGGCAAACAGCTTTGGTTTTCTTTTAGATTTGATTACATTAATGTTTTTACAGATATATTTGAACTTGAGCTGTGACTGTGTTAAAGAAAACACCGCGGTTAAAAACTGCAGTCTGTTTTTTAGTGTGCACTTCTGTAATTAATAAAGATTAATTGCACAAAGCAAACATATTTGTCTACTCCTATGTTGATAAGAGTATTAAAGACAGTATACTTAGTACAGACTTAAAGGTTAAGTACGGCAAACATGAGATTAATCGCGATTAAATATTTTAATCTACTGACAGCCCTAAAAAAATATATATATATATATAAAGAAACTAGGGCTGTTAAAAATATTGCGTTAACTATGTTTTCTATAACGCCTTCAAATAAATTGATTGCGCGATTAATTTGAAAATGAAACGCCCCTCTGCATTGCAGTACCACACAATCAGTGGGGGCAG
>JBBPDH010030346.1:0-10402 GCA_037974565.1 Clupeocharax schoutedeni
AAGATCATATTCAATAAAGCATACATTTATCTGGGTGGAAACAAGGGCTTTGGTTTCATGCTGTCATTGACTCTCTAATTTCTTTCTCAATCACACACACTCACTTACTCACTCACTCATTGATTCACTGACTCACTCACTCACTCACTGATTCACTGACTCACTCACTCACTCACTGATTCACTGACTCACTGACTCACTCACTCACTCACTCACTCACTCACTCACTACCCTCCTCAGGTCACAATTTAATCGAATTCCTGCGCATGTATCTCTTTTCTTCTCTTTTCCTAATAATTTTAAGCCAATTCACCACAGTTTCAAGGTTTAAGTTTTCTCATAATTGACAACGGTGTGACTGTCAGTTCTAATTCTGACAAGGGGCTGAATAGCTTTCATTAGATCCCAAATCCTAGCAATCATTTAGCAAGGCATTTACCAACTTTTTTTTTTAACAAATTCAATATTTCCTGTTCTGATCAATCCGGCAATTCACGCTACTGGTCAGAATCTGATTACTTAAACATTTGGCACTGTGTCTTCTGTAATCCTAATTCTGAAACTCAATGTCTGTATTTAGGGTATGCAGTGTACCAAAAAGCAGCATAGAGCGAAACCACTTTCACGGGGGATATAGCAGTCAGCTTTGAAACAAAGAAATAAACAGGAAAATCTGAATCTTTTCACCATTAACAGACTAATGGTGCAGGGCAAATAGATCCCCACTTACTGTACATGAAGGCCTGCTAGAGGCAACCACTGCTGCACAAAACAGATTAATAACATTATACAGCTCCATTATAAAAGTTGTTTTAAAATATCTTGTTCCTCTCAGCTTAACTAAGGAAAATTTCACTTCCATAATTCTGAATAATAAATAATCATCTGCAGATATATCCATAATTACATGCCTGAATACAGTAATCTTTGCTTTTAGTCCAGAAGAAGAAGTTACAGAATCATAATGAAGTAGCATGGGCCACATTCCCTGAGTTTCAGCCAGGGTTTGTTTCAACCACATGGTCCATTCATTCCACATTCCTCATTTAATAACAAGTCCCTCACACAGCACACTGCCTTTCTAGAGCTATTGCTCAGGCTTCCACTAGGGGAACCTTTCTCCACTTCGCTGTAGAATTAAGACTTACTGATCAAGAACCAGTGTATATTTGTAACAACAGGAATTCGCTTACAGAGAATGCCATATTTCAGATACACCAAGAAAAATAATAATAATAATAATAATAATAATAATAATAATAATAATGATGATGATGATGATGCTGATAATGATAATAATAATAATAATAATAATAATAATAATAATAATAATAATAATAATAATAATAATATCCTTACTTCATTGCCACTTACAGTGCTGGGTGATACATGCCATTTCTACTAGTAAACCAGCTCTTGTGTCAAGCAGTACCCCTGATTTTCAGTTTAAGCAGTATAAATTAACCAAGTACCGTAAATATCATTGCAAACTGTGATATATGCAGATTTTTATACAGATCATTACTTCCCATTATTAGCCTCATATTATTTTAAGCATCCGTACCCCTCCTTATGGAGCATCAAAACAGGACTGTAAATGATGAACATACATTATTATTATTGTTATTAATAACATTATTATTTTATTATTATACAATTTGGCCAGTTAGGGAATGAATGCATTTCAGTATGATTTTGTATAACATGCAATAAAATGTTTAACTATGGTTGTATGTAAAAACTGTAAATAACATATTTATTTCATTTTGTAGTGAAAAGCAGTTATGGAACAAACATATATATATGTCCTACTTCTTTCCTTTGTTTCCTGAACCAGTTGCTGCCACAATAACCTAAACCATAACAAAGCCATCTTCATTATTAAAATTTGGCAATGTCTTCTTTTATTGAAATGGTTCTCTTTTTCACCCCTCCAAAGAGGCCAAAGAGTTTTCTAAAATGTATCTGGTTTATTATTTGTTGCTTCAGATACTATCTAATGACCTTTCCACGGAGAATATGCTTGTGGAATTACACTGCGTAGTGATCCAAGGCATCAACTATCTGTCACAAGCCAAAACTTTCTGTAAGTTCAGAAAGTGTGGGGACCCACCAGTCTATAAGCATAAGCTATTATTTTTCATGGTTTTCAAGATCTCAGCTCAGCAGACTTTCCTAACTTCCATTTCTGTACGACATTTCAAACATTAAGAAATCTCTCCAGGTCTTGTCCAGATTTTCTTTTTGGGGTCAACCAACAGGTTGTAAATTGGACTTAGGTCAGGGGACCGGGGTGGCCATGACAAAATGTTTTTGTTCATTTAACCATTTTTGACGCATGTTTTGAATCACTGTTCCTGTTGGAACATCCAACAATAGCCATGTTTAAGCTTCTTGGTTGAAGCAGCAAAATTCATATTTAAAATCTGCTGTTTTTTTCCTGAAATCCATATTACCGTGTATGCAAACAGGTCCTCCACCTTATTTAACACATGGTGGTATTAGGTGCTTTCATTTGTAGCCATTTTTATTTCTATGCTAAACTCACCTTGAGTGCTTGGGGTCAAAAACCACAGTTTTTGTCTGACCACAGCATCCTGACCCAGTTAAAGTTCCAGTTGTAAAATCCGAGTGTTTTGATAGTGGTGAAAAAAGAAGAAATGCTTCCTCCTGCCATACCTTCCAAACAGTTTGATGGCATACAGGTGACATCTTTTGGTGGATTTGGACCAAACTGTAATTCTGACACTGTGGTCTTTGAAGTTTTTTTACTTCTTTGAGTATTCTCCTCACTCTCGCTGCCAACAAAATAGGCATGTGTTCTCTTCCAGGCTGCTTCACGATAGCTTTGAATTTCATAACTGTTAATATGGGCATTTTAAGTCGAGCAGCAATTTTCTTGTAAACATTTCCTGATTTGTGCAAGTCAACACACTTTTTCCTTTTTCAGTGGAATGCTCTTGAATCTTCCCAGTGGTGAAGGGATTTGGGCCCCGTGTCACCTCATTTCTATTCCTCAGTGAAACAGAAAATGTATTGACCATTGCTTAAATTTCCCTAAACGCTTAATCCAACTTAAAATTAGTTATGTATACGTGATCATATTTTATTTATGTTCAAATGGCTTGGGCTGGCAAGAACAGTGATCTATGTGATTTTATCTTAAAACACAATGGCCTTCTCTTGCTTTGTAAAAACAAGTTATCGATTTTCATTCATTTTCAGTCAGCTGTTTAGATAAACCCACGGCTAGTGACAGTAAGACCAATGATATGAGAGGTTTGAGTAGGTCACATAATTATTATTATTATAGTCTTCTAAAGCCTCTGTCTAATTCTTATCAACAAAGTTAATACATCTCAGGAATGTTCGGGCCTCAGTGCAAAAACGATTTAAGTAAGTGAATTTGCATTTTCATGCTGTGTGATGTATCTATATTATTATGATTTTTAGTCTAATTATACATTTGATCATCATGCTTACCCCTGCTGGAGAGTTGACCACAGCCAAGTTATAGCCATAGAGCATGGAGCTACCAAATGAGGTAAGGAAAGCAACTGCAAGTAGAGATGATGTGAGGTGCTACAGGGATAGAGAAGGAGGATAATAAACATTCTTCATATATCATACAAGATTAAAAGAATAAAGGCTTTGTCCTATGGCTTTGTCTGTGAAGGCAGACAACAATGACAAATTAAACAAATGCTGACATCCAGCAATTGCCTACAATATACATTTTAATTCATATAAAATTCAATAGAAAAATAAAGAAAGAATGGGATGTAAAGCAAGGACACATTCCTACATAAATTAACACATGAATAATTGTCTGTCAACACTAGCAATAGCTGAAGCCATTAGGAGTCATTGTGATTCCAAGACCTCAAATCAATTTATCAATCATTATTATTTGGATAGAGGGGGACCTTAACAAATGGTTAAGGTTCATTTGCTGCATTATACGGTTTAGAAATAATTGCCAAAAATTAAAAATACAAGATATCATTAAGTTTTCATTAACATATAGCACCGAGGGTAATGAATGTATTGTTTGTTTTAATAGGAAATATATGCACATGACTATTATTAGGCACATGGTCTATTAGAAACTATTATTATTAATAAATGGCCAAAAAGAAACTGTACAGAAACCCTTTTCTGAAATAAATGATCAGAATCTAGATCCTTGAAAGTATCAAGCTTTTTTCAGTGTGTGCTTGAGCTGGTGCTCTGGTAAGAACAGAGGACTTGTAGTAACTTAAGTTGGACTAGTGCACACAGTTGATCAGGGGAAGACTTAATTTAGCCCACTAAGTGGTCAGATGCAGCTACTTATGTAGCTACTTATGCACACATGAGGAATGAGACAAGAAAATGTCTTGTGACTTTAAATGGACACCATCACTTTCTATTTACATTGTTCTAAACTTAGTGACTACAGACATTACCTAAAAACTAAAGATATTTAAAACTTTCACCATTTGGTTTTTTTTTAAAATAACAAACGAATGGCCAAACAACTAATATTTACAAAGAGATGGGAAACATAGTAATAAGACAATAGAACAAATCGGAACCAGACTAAATAAACTAAATAGTAAAATAACAATAAATAAATAAAAGCAATCACCATCACCACTAACAACAACAAAATTAATCATTACAATAATAGTAAACTCTATAAATACAATGATAGTAAAGATGGCTTACCGTTGTTATTTTTCCAGGTGACGTAATCAGTACTTCTTCTGCCATTTATAATCTTTCAATCAAAGACTCCTTATCAATAAAACAAATGTGAATTAAGGTTTCCTTTCAGCTTGGTTTATACTGGGCTACTGAAATCACAACTGACCTCATCTTTACAAGGACAGGCGTGGTCAGACTTGACGGTGAGCAGCTCGTTTAAGACGCTGAGTCCTGGGCCTGTCCTCTCATCCTCAGGGTGTCGAGCACTGGGCTACATGCTAGAGCAATGGAATCACATGATTGGAAGCAACGTGACTCGGAGGAAGACTGGTGAAATCAATTAGCTAAGTGAATTTAAAGACTGCGGCCTTTGGTATGAAGGACAGAAAGCCTGTGGTGGACAGTCCTGAGCTAACACAGCACGGGAAGAAAAATGGTAGACGATGTGAGATTATTAAGCTTCCCAGTGACATAAAGCTTATGTGTCGTGCAGTTCTTGGGATTTTAGTGTAGGGTTAGCCTTGGTCTCAGCTAGACGTTTAACTTTCAGAACAGTGTTGGCAAAGTTAGAGTAAAGAATGGAGCATAGTATGAAACTGTATCTAAAACACTTGGCATAATCCTTCTGTGTTTAGCTGCTTACCTAAGTGTGCTAGATTTCCAGTTTCAGACATGAACATGTGACAAACTGCAACTACGATTTTCAAACTCAGAAGTAGGATTATATGACATGAACAGATCTCATAAACCCACTCTTGTTACTTGAGTTGCCCAGATGTCATGTAGAGAGTGCTGTCACTAACAAACGGTGCTGAACAAGGCATCGATAGATGGTGAGAAATAACTTATTTACTATTATTTTGTTACACGTATATGTGTGACAATGCTTCATCAAAGTTTCATAAATAGATTGAGGTGAATGTGATTTCTGTTCAGGTTATTTTCTTGAATTAATCACATTTCTAATTGAATTAATGGTATGATTATCTGTTGTGAATCCTCTCCTTTTCAATCAGTCTCTGTCACCCTAGGCCAGTTTGTTCAGTTTCGTTTGTTTGTGAGAATTTCAGCCCAAAATAATGTTTTTGACAGACTTTTAAAATTTAAAGCTGCTTCCTTATTTGTGTTAGATTTCTGGCCATGTACCTGAATGTGTGACATTCAGATACTAACTACAGTTTTCTTACTCGGAAGCAGGATCTTACGACAAGCACGTGAAGGCAGCTTTAGCATGGTCACTCAAGGCCACGCTCAGGAATTTCAGAATGGCTTCTTCCATTTCACAGTGAGAGCCAGTGCTGGTCTCCTACTTAAATTCCTTAACAAAAAGTGCATAGTTGTCTAAAAAAAAAACACAGATTTTAGTTCTTTACACAAGTACAAAAGTAGGAATTCTTAAATGTACTTAAAGCATACAACTAATAATAGTGTCCTAAAGAGTATTTGCAATGCACTTTTTTAAAATTAATCTAATTAAGGTACAATCACAAACAGCCCATCAGAAAGAACTAAGTAGTGGATGGAGAATTAACACAGTAAGTTCCTTCAGTATCTTAGCTGGCTTACTGCTGGCCAACTTATCATTCAATTTTCTCTACTTTACACCTCGCATGTTCATATCTCCTTTAGTGTACAACCACTGTGCTTGTGCAGAAGTGTAAAACAAGCAGTCGTGGGTGAGGTGCAGACATTTGCAGGTGTATGAAGAGGAACACGTATCAACGGTTTACGTTTGTTAGAATTTATTAAAATAACACTTATGTTATTTTACTGTATGTCCAGAGCTCAGAAATGAGCTCAGAATGAGCTCAGAAACCTATTATTCCGTTCCGGTGCTTTTTGTTCCTCTTGTACCACAACATTCAGTCTGGTTATAGAGAATATTTTTATGCATCTGTCTAATTCTTATCCAGACAGTTAATACGTATACACTCAGGAATGTTCGGGAATGTTTGTGCAAAATGATTTGATTAAAAGAACTTGCTTGTGTAAACACGTCATTTATTAGTTTACTCACCATTGATGTCCTCGATGCATGCCACTCCACCTACTAGCATCTTCTGGCAAGTCACTGGAGAAGACAATAAAATTACACACAACCCTTGCTGTGATTTTGGTAAAATACATATTTCAATATAGTACAAAAGGGGTAAACATAAGAATAGGAGTGTAAGAAGTGTGATGTACTCATTTTTTCTTCTATGTGTTGCAGTTCGGCTCGTTCTTTGTAAGTGTCATGCTAATAGACCAGGTACTTTTGTTTTTTATTTTACACAGTAAACTACTGATGTGTCTTTTTGCTTTTTTTATGATGGGATGGATGAATCTTATTGCTTTACTGATGGATCGATTGATTGCCTAATTTAGGTGTTCAGTGCCTCAACTGACAGCTCGTTAAACCACGCCCACAATGCGAGGAAAAAATATGTTTGTAAATTGATTTGGACTGCCGTTTTCTTTATTGTCTTCCTAATAAATGGCCACTATACCAAAAACTGTTACCCATTGGGCTGCATGGCAAATAAAATACTCAACCCTGATTTAAGATTTTACCGGATTCCAAGATGCAAATCACAGTCGAAAAGACGCTGTAGTTATATCATAAACAGACAGGGGTTCTCCCTAGCCACGGCAACCCAATAAGACCTCTATGCTTCTAGTTGCATCGTTCCCTGTCAGGTAGGTCAAAAGTAAATCACTTCTTTATCTGAGAACTTCTTTAAATGATTGTATCTAATTCAGCTTGTTAGTTAGCTAGCTGGCTCTATAGCTAGCATGTGTGGGTTAGCTTAATGGATAAACTTGTCATCCTCACCTGTGGTGAATAATTTTGTAATCTAGGTTTGACATTAACATTTAGCTACCACTCACTGCGGTTAGTTGATTTCAAAATGAAAATAGTTGCCAGTTATCATTTTACGAGCAAAGGTCTTTAATGTCAGCAGACTAATATAATAGTCCAGCTGTACCTGAGCAGCAAAATGACAAGTTTGTATGCCTTAGATAAAGACAGATTTTTGGATAGAAAATGTACTATCTCTGGCGCTTTCATCAGACAGAAAGATACTGAATTATACTGATGTTTACATTTTATGCCATAGCATATTCTGTACTCACAGTACACACTTTGTCACTCCCATTAAACTTCACAGAAGTTTTCCCAGTAAGGGGCGTGGTTTCCCATCAAATGGGCGTGGTTTCCAGATGACGCGTGCTTCCGTCTCAGTAGTAGTGCGAGATGATTATGATAAAGCGCCTCCAGGGAGTCTGGGGTCAGGCTGAGCTGTCATATGATTTCCATCAGCATCATGATTCTACTTTGTAAAAATCAATTAGGGCTTTGCATAGTACACTATTCACAAAAAGAAAGACCACGCCTCCTCACGTGCACTGGTACTGTACCTAACTAATGCATGTGGGTTTCAGAGGAAGGGAGGCAGTGAGTGTGTTGGTAGACACATATCTGAAACTTGTCTTCATGCAAAAATCACCAAAAAAAAAATCACAAGCAAGAAAAAATCATCAGAAAAAGGACGTGTATACATTGTGACAACGTATATTTTTTATTCTTGTTCTTGCCTTTTCACAAATATTCAAGGGAGTGCATAAGGTGTACTTCTTCTGTTGTTCCTCCACAGCATTGATTTTCCTTTTGTGTAAATACAAACAACCAAATAACATGGTAATTGCTTCACATCTGTGTAACCCTCGGAATAATAATAATAATAATAATAATAATAATAATAATAACAACAACAACAACAACAATATTAATAATAATAATAATAATAATAATAATAATAATAATAATAATAATAATTGAAGTTGGTGTGTACCTCAATATTTGCATTTATTCTAGCAGCTTAACAACCCAGGTGCTAGAATACAGTATGCCATTATACTGTATTAACTCACACTACCATCTGCTTTGTTTGTTGTCTTGTCCTGTAAATGATTGTTCTGTTGTTGTGTTGTTGTGTTTTTCCACTCTACCTTGTAGTCTTGTGGTGTTTCTGTTTTTGTTCTTCTGCACAGTAGTTCTGGAGGAACGCTGTTTGACTTCACTATATACTGTGTATATGACAAAAACTGACACTAAAGGGCTGCTTTTACTGGCAAATAATCCTTATGCCAGGCTTCAGAGGGAAGCTCCACTTGGCATAATGAATGAATGTGCTGAGGATCAGCCAGATTGGTGGAACAGGCATTTTGAAATCTGGACAAATGCTAAAGGAGTAAAGGATTTACATATCTTAATGTTTATTTTAAGTGACCTTAGCATGTAGATAATGGTGTGAGAAAATCCTCAGACAAGGTTAACTGCTAACCTGTACATCTGTAGGCATAAAAAAGGATAATGTTACACAAATAAGAGTAACATTTTAAATGTGAAAGCCTAAAGTCTAGCACAAATGGGAGGAAGCATATTAGCTGCTGAAACTTGAGTGATTGCTCTACTGCTCTCTGTCCCTCTTTTTGTTCTTTCATTCATCCAGTGGAGGGTCTGCCCCACCCCGTCCTACTGCATGGCATGGCTGAGCTAGAATGAAGTGCCCAGCAAGGGCCAAACAAGTCCACTGACATTTATAAGCACTGAGATATTGGCAGGTTTAGATGGCGGTTTTTTGGCTTTGTCAGATTTGGCTCACTCACCTTGTGAAAAGAAATGAGGCAGGGCAGTAGAGCTGAGGTTTGACCTCTTAGCACACTTACTTAAACACAAGAAAGCAAAAGGTGCCTGGCATTCAGGAAAAACTCTAAAGCCTGGCTGTCATTGACATTCTGTTGGGTTAAGAATGAAGCTGTCACTGAACTGGAAACCAATACTTAATCATAATCTGCAGATTATTTGTAATTATGTTAAGTGATACATCATAATGTATTGATTAGACATTAATTATTGTTTTAAAATACATAGATTGTACAAAGAAGTTTTTATTCGACAACATTTTCGTTTATCAGGGAACAAGGCTATAAATAAACCTCATGACTGATTGTTTACAGTACAGACATACTGTCTTTGCTGGGAAATGCCTAAAAGGAGGCATGTGTTTTTGAAATGTCACTGTAGCTTTTAGAAATGCATGATATGGACAACATTTCAGTGCTGAGATTGTAATGCTGCAAATTGCAATTGCCTTTCAAGATATTACAGGGCCTATTTCGTTACCTTTCTTGTATTAACAGAGCTTGATGTCTGTAAATATGTTTCTAAAGGTACATTTACTACCCTCATCCATACAGTCCATGCAACGCTGGTTATAACATCTATTGCCAGTGGCCAGGCACTACGCACTACGTTTCTTAAATATTTTAAACAGTATATTTAGAGCATAGTCATGATTTAAAAGCACAAGAACATTTTTAAAACGTAAATGCCAATGATATATTTTCTGTCCTTCCCTTGATTTGGCGCCCCCCCTGGCGGTGCACCCATATGCACCGCATATACAGCAGACCCTATTTTTGCGCCACTGAGTCCATGTGTGGAAAATAAGCTACAAAATTGGGCATTTTTAAACCATAGGTTTTGTGATGTCATAAATCCAACACCTCTAAACTTATCTCCTTATTTTGGTTTCAGCATCTTTACTTTGTCCATTTATGCATATTAACACCTTTAATTGCTAAAGATAAAAATTCAATTCAATTCAATTCAATTTTATTTATATAGCGCTTTTAACAATGGTCATTGTCACAAAGCAGCTTTACA
>JBBPDH010030355.1:0-10402 GCA_037974565.1 Clupeocharax schoutedeni
TTATCAGACAGGTTTAACTGATTTCATGCCAGGCCCAATAAAAAAGTGTTCCTTTAATTTTTGTGAGCAGTGTATAACAAACTAAACACAAGACATCTGCTGCTAATAATACCTCATCCCTGGCCAGCTGAGGCACAGGGATGAGGCCACACCCAGTATCAAAACAAAAATCCAATACAAAACTCAAACAACAGTGGCCTCTAGCGGCCATTGAGAGGGACGTTACATTTTGCTTATTTAGTTTCTTTTATGCTGTTCCTTTATCATTCCCCACCTGCCCCTGTGCTGCCCTCCTGTTTAACGTTTTCACTTGTTTATTCCCAGCTTTTCTCTGTATTCTGTGTTATATATTTCAGTGTTTATGTTTATGTTTATCTTTCCCTGCACATGCATCCATACATTACATATATGTTTTATTTAATGTTACAAAGTTTTTTTTAAAAATGGTAATGCATTCACTGAATACATGCATATGTGTTAGCGAAGTATCAGGTAAGAAAATAGTAACTTACTGTTACCCCTGCATAGACTGTACTATTATTCATGCAAGTGCGTTTTCATTGGTATGCACTGTTGTTTTCTTAGAAATAAGCAGGTAAATACAGTAATAAATTAATTTAATTTACAGTAATAAAAATACAGGGTGGAGGAAATTCAGGCTGCGTCTGCGAGAGCTGCGTCACAGGGAAGCAGCCAATCAGTAGCAAGGAGAAATAAATAACATTCTCGGATTGGCTACTTTCAAACTTCCTGCCTCTGAGTTCAGGGGTATTTCACCATCCCAAGATGCACTTTCTTTGTGTTCTCTCGATAGCCAGAAAATTATACATTTCTATATCATATAAAAATATAGCTGAATGTACATGCATATTTATGTTTTAAAAATAGTAAGTTACATTTTTCTTTAAAATGTATTACTAGAATGAAAAATTATATATTGCCACGAAAAAAACAAAAAATATGGAGGATATCTGCGGTTTACAATTTGCAGGAGTTTCAACAAAATGCGATAATTATTTTTGACGTACTTCTAGTAGTGTTTTGCCATGCAACTGTTTACAACTGATTACAGCAATGGTTTTTATACTTTTCCTCATGAAATAAGATTTGCTTCAGGTGATCACTACCCAGAATGTGTAGGAATTTAACTGACACTGGCATGTTATGGTTGTCATACTGTTAAGGTGTAAGGAACGGGGAGAGAACGCAAGACAACATAGAATGATAAACAGGGGTTTTAATGAAGGCAAACACAAAGCAAAGAGAAAACCAAACAGGGCAGGACCCGTGCTCTGAACACAAACAAAAGATAAGGTTGGCAAAAACACAGCCAGACAGTACGAGACTGCACGCAGGCAGGCAGAGGAACTTAGATCCCAGCTTTGAGGACCAGGTCAGAAGCCTTTCCGAGGGGAAAGCTTAATTAGGAAGAGCACGGGCCTGTAAAAGGAAAAGGAAAAGACAGAAACATGGGCAAAAACAGCAAATGGAAACATACACACAGACACACCACACTCGAGGCCAGACTGGGATTAAATAGGGAGAGGGAACGGAGTTCAGGTGTGGGGCGTGACGATAAACGAGACACAGGTGAGACGGATCAGAATGGGAGGGATACAAACGGAGTAGGCTGACTAGAAGGGAGCAAGGAAGGGAGAAGGTAGGGAGCTAAGGATGGGGATCGAGAGAAGAACTGACAGGGGACTAATATTCAGGGGAAAGGGAGCAGTGTGCGCGAGGAGGAGGTGAAGCAGCCATGACACATACTCATAGAGATGCTGATTTGAAAATAAATTACAGTGGTCTCTTATTTTTTTCCAGAGTTGTATTGTGAACCAAATATGGAGTTCATAACCATCAATGTTTCATCAATGCTATAGTACTTCTATACTGCAGCATACTTACCAGTATAGCATAAGAATAGCAATTAGCATGGAATGATGTAATATACTGGAGGAAAGGTACTTACTAAATGCACAATAAAACATACCCTGCAGTTTGCATTAGTAAATACTACATATTTTCCCTTGAAGTACTGTTGTATATGACTGGTATGCACATGCAAGATATGTACCAGAAATGTTCTTAGAAATGTTACATATTTTCTTTTCCATATATACGTACGACCTACTCAATGTCAAATACTTACTGTACCTAAAAATCCACCTTCAGCAAATAAAGATGACTTTAGAGCTACAGTAGTGGATGGTAGTGTATCTTTCTCCATAGGAACTCAAGCTTGTTATATGTTTTGAAAATGAGAAGTGTAAGTACAGGTTCTGAATTTACAGAATATAATAAAAAAATAATAATAATAACTGTAAGAACTTCAAAAAAATGAAAAAAAAGGATTAAAAAATGTGTATTTTATATAATGTATTATTTTATATAAAAAACATTTTTTACTAGATATTTAAAAATATTGTCCAGGTGAAAATGTATACTTGTGGTAAAGATAAAATTATGCTTGAATTATAAATAAAAATATACCTGAGCTAAAAAAAAAACATGTATACTTCAAGCAAAAGTATACTTGTGACATAAGAAAAAATATACTTGTGATACAATGTATCTGACAGTCAATGTAACGAGTAACTGCCTGTCTACAGTGTAACTGTACTAACATTAATAATAATTGTTTTCTTGCTCAGAGTTGTTTTCAGTGCCTGTTCTGCGCGTGACTCCAGAGCAAGTGTTTGAAGGCCAGGACCTCAGTCTGAACTGTTGGAGCCCCATGATCTCCCAAAAAAGGATCTCTTACAGCGATGTGAAGTACAAACTGTATAAAAACAAACGCCTTATAAAGCTTGGAAACATCTACAACATTACAGCAAGTCAAAACATGAATGGGAATTGCACCTGTGTAGCTGAGGCTAAGGGCATCAATAAAACAAGCAATCACCTGATAGTTACTGTTAAAGGTAAGTGATCACAAGGTCCCCTGCACAACGTCAATACATTTCTTTTCCTCAAAGAAAGTCCCATTGATTTTGCTTCATGTCCTTCAGCTTCACTCTTTAAAAAGAAGGAGCCTAACAGTGTTATTTGGAGCAATTACTTTTGAGTGGAAATTCTTTAAGGCACCTTTTCTTTTAATGGGATGTGTGAAAAAAAAAAAAGTTTTAGAACCTCCTCAAAACAATCGATGCTGCATTAATTAAAGGTGTTTTCTAGAAGCATATGCACAAAACAAGAGCTTTAGAGTAATGTCTATAATTGTATTAATAATGACAATACTATAAATATAACCAGATATAACTCTATCATCATGAATGAGCAGTTTTTGTTCATAAGATTATCCATTTTAACCACCTTTTTAAGTTAATCGCACAGAAGCGCTGCTCCCCTGGAGACCCTCACGGTTGCCATGTAGGCACACTGTGTGCAAGACTTGTCATAAACTGCAATAAATATTTCATTGTAATTTTTCACCTCCTGCGTATTGCCTAGCATCTCTTATTCATTTAGTGCCTCCACAAACACACATCTCTTATACTGCTATATTGTGTTATATAAGTGCTGATCAGTGTATTTCAAAAAAGACAGCGAAAGACAGAGAGTGAGAAAGAGAGAGAGAGAGGGAGAGAGAGAGAGAGAGAGAGCGAGAGGGCATTTAGAATATATCAGACAAATTAGGGGGTCAGTTGTGAAAGTTGATGCGTTGGAAACAGAAAAACTGGGCTGTGTAAGTGTAAGGATCTGAGCAACTTCAACAAGGGCTAAACTGAAATGTTTAGACAACTTTTTAGAAAACATTGAACATTTTCAATGTTTCTTCAATTGTGTATAGAGTTCCCAAATCAGAGATGTAAGGTTGTATTTCCTGGTGTCTAATTTATTCCCTCTCCTTTCCCCTCTCCTCTTTCTTTCTTTCAGTGCCTGTTTCAGCCCCAGTCATGCATACAGTTGGAAATGTAATAGTACAGCAACCATTTCAGATTCGGTGTGAGAGTGAATTTGGGACGCTACCAATTACCTACACCTTACTAAGGTCCCAGATACCAGTGGACACAAAGATTGTGACTGGACCCCTGCGCAGTGCTCTGTTCCATGTCTCTAACATCAGTCGTAAAGAGGAAATCGACAGCTTCGCCTGTCAGGCTCAGAACCAGGGAGCAGGTTACCTCAAAACCAGCAATGTCCTCAGTGCAGTAGTCATAGGTGAGCCTAAGGTCACAATGCAAAATGCAAAACTTTAGCTAGAGGTACACTACAAGGACAAAAGTGTTGGGACACACCTGTTTTTAGGGGTTTGGGCTAGGCCCCTTATTTCTATTGAAAGGCAATCTTAATGCTTCAGCATACTAAGACATTCTAGACAACACCATGCTTCCAGCATGCCATGGACACAGACTGGGCGAAGAACATTTTGTATTACGGTATATCTGTGCCCAAAGCAAGGTCCATAAAGAAACGGTTGGATGAGTTCTGCGTGGAAGAACTTGACTGGTCCACACAGAACCCTGACCTTAATCTCATCCAACACCTGGAACAGAGATTGTGAGCCAGGCCTTTTCATCCAACGTCAGTGCCTCACGTCATAAATACTATATAGAAAGAGTTGGCACAAATTCCTACAGAAACCAACTCCATATGAATCTTTGTATTTTAACGCAATTTTATTAAAGTCTCTTGGTGTAATGAACAGGCATCCCAATACTTTTGCCCATATAGTGTATATAAAGTCTCCTTGTATTGGGCTGTGGAGTAGTAAAAGCATGAAGTGATGGGGGTGGTGGTGGCCTAGTGGGTAGGATACTTGCCTCTGGACCAAGAGGTCATGGGTTCGAATCCTACCCTACAGCACCGCCACTGGGTTCCTGGGCCCTGTAGGTAGGGAGTGGAAGTCGCTTTGGATAAAAGCGTCTGATAAATGCCGTAAATGTAAATCTATGGGCCTCCACTGTCAGCAAACCTTTACTACCCTTGCCAGAAGGCCATCCCTGAGCAAACAGTCTACTATTAGAAATAACACTGCGTGAGAAGATTTACCTACAAACTCTTAGAGACATAGTACATTGTCACTGTCCAACATACCCATGCATACAAATCATCTTCACACTCCTCTCTCCTTTTCCAACAACCATTAGAACCTGTGTCCAGGCCGGAGCTGACTCTTCAACCTAAAGGCCACGCATTCGCTGAGGGGATGGATGTCACCTTATCCTGTAGCGTCCAGCAGGGCACAGTGCCAGTGAACTTCACCTGGTACCGCAATGAGAACACCCAGCCTCTAAAGGTCACACACAGCAGCAAGACTCGAGAGACACACACCATCAAATACATAAGCCGTGATCACAGAGGCAGCTACTACTGTACGGCGTCTAATGAAGCTAACGTGACCAAGAAGAGTGCTGTTGTGACTATTGGAGGTCAGACATTACTCACTGCTTTAATCCAGTCTCTTTGTTTCTAATGGCATATACACATTACACACAGCTTTGACTTAGTTTTTAAGAACTGTTGACTGTTGACAAAAAATCTTGTTCTTTAAAACATAGTTTTAAATGAAATGACAAAACATCAAGATAAGAGAAATGGTGCAGTGTTTACAGAACTTGTTCACTCTTAAACAAAATGGCAATAATTACCTTTGACCTACTTCTAGTAGTGTTTTACTCTCCAACTGATCACACTGCAAGAGGCAAGTGCGGATTACATCAGTGTTTTTTATACTTCCTCATTAAATAATATTTGAATTAGGTGATCACTAATCAGTACCTCAGAATGAAATAAAGCAGAATGAAATGGAATTTAACAGACCCTGGCATGGAATGGTTGTCATAGAGCATCTTATAGAGATGCTGATTTCAAAATAGACTGCAGTGGTTTCTTAGTGGTACAGTGGGTGGGCTGGGAAAATGACTCGATGGATTTGCAGTGGCTACAGCCTTGTCCTGCAGAAAGGTAAATTGTGATCTGGCCACGATACTTCGGTATTAGACATCAGAACAAACAAAAGGTCTGCAGAACATGTCTGTACTGAACGTAAATTGAGTGTAATTGCAATTAAGTGTGTAATTAGTGATGCACTAATTTAATGAAAGTAATTCTGGAAAGTTTGACAATGATTTATTCATTTTATTTTACAGTCATATGCAAATATTTAGTAAAAGTCCCACATGTAATCTTGAAACAATGTCCGTCTCTAGCACCTGCTGACCGTGGACATCATAGATGTGGGTGTATTTTCACTTAGGAAATCAACTAAGCATGTTATTTTATCAGTTTCTGTTTTGCAGATTACTAAATAGTTAAAAATAAATGGTAATCATTTCAGGCTTTTGTTTGGAATTTCAGCTCCTATGGCTTCAGTTCTTATTGCCTATTTCTTGGCTTTGAAATGAAACAGTTAGATCCTGCAAGATATTCAGTTTCAGTGAAACACACTGTATCTTTCCCGCACAGTCAGCTTGGCAGGCTGGAAGAAGGCAGTCATCGCTGTGATCTGTATTCTGATTCTGGTGCTCATCGTTACCATTCTTGTGCTTTTCCTGAAGAAAGCACACGCTCCACGCAAAAGAAAAAGAGCTATAGAGTTGTCTGTGTATGTATTCATTGTTTTCTCCAGCAAATGCAAACCTAATGACAATCTAATGATTTAATGAACGTGTCCTTCATGAACGAGTAATTGCTTGCTGTGAAATTCTTTTCTCAGGAAACCAGCACGTCCTAAATCAAGTGACCCCATGAGGATGAGCCTCACACTAGATATTGAGGACAACACTGCAATCAATAGTAACTTCTGCCCTTTCTTACTTCCTGGACTATAAGATTGCATTGACTTTTTTTTGGCTACAGCCTAATTCTAGATGGTTCTATGGTAAAATATTTTGATTAGATTTTGACGTCAATAGTGTTTTAAATTGTGAAAGTATCATTTGTTTAGGTTTGAGTTTCAATTCAGTTTACTTAGCAATTTTGTGTTAAAATCTAGCCTTTATATAAGACTGCTGGCAAAAATCAACAGTAATCTGAGCACGGAGCACTTAGCTTCATAGCTGAGTCCCTCCCATATCCTCCCATTTTACTCTGAAAGGCTTCATCCAGATGCTTGGTTTTAATCGCTGACTGTGGATTCCATATAAAACAAAAAAATAAAGGGAATGCTAAGAAGAGACAGAGAGATGTTTTAGCGAAGCAGTTTTACATTTCAGTGTTTAATATTGGTTGGAAAACGTCACACCCCTTTTACTGAAATGAATAGATATGACATGTGTACTATTTGACTTCCAAAGGAAAATATATCTCCATCAAAATCTGTTACAATTCAGAGGAAGGGAAAAGTATTGTGATTTCAAAATAATAACAGTCAGTCCAAAACAGTTATGTTTTTATATTTAGTTTTGGAGAATATCTATTGGTTTATTCATTGTGACATGTTCACATAATGTTAAGGGCAATAGGAGTTTTAGCAGTAAAACAACAAATCTGAATGTTTTGCTCTGATAACAGCTGGTCCAGTCAATGCAGCTTTTGAGGTTTCAGCTTTCTTCTAGCTAACCACATCCTATATCTTGCCCACACCCCTCCTCCTCACACTCTGTATAGATAAAAGTGTCTGAGGAAACAAATTACAAGCAAAGAGGAAACAATACAATTCATTTTGATACGCTAAAGTGGTGCCCTGAATTATTCTGGAGACTGACCTCAGGAGATAAACAGACCCTGATTAAACCGCTGTCCGAACCTGTTTCCTCACAGCCACTCCTGGACTCATGGGCAAGAACGTGTGGAGTGAAAATGTGTCCGACTCAGGTAAGGACCTAGAAGATTTCGGAATGTGGGCAGAAAGGGCTGCGTGCCGGTTGCCTGAGTAGAATTTAGATGAACCCTCAGATATTGCAGCTAACAAAAGCTCATTCATAGCAGCTAACTTTCACAGCTCGTTAAAATTAGCAGAGGAACTTTCCTAAATGTGTAGACTGTAAAGGTTCCACCAATACCATACTTTTCATAAGCAAAAGAGAGGATTAAAAAAAGAGTAACATTTTACCAACTGAGATACTAAATGTTATTGACACCAAATGACAAAATTACCCTTTAAAGATCCAGCACAACAGGCCAACCCCTGGACATGTCATACAATTTAAAAGTCAAAATAGTTTTCCTGCTATCTTACAGCTGATGGTCTGGGGGTAAGGGAGTTGCCTTGGTGATTAGAAGGTTGTGGGTTTAAATCCCAGGATTACTTGTGGCACCACTGCCACCCCCACCCCCCCCCCACCCCCCCACCCCATAGTAGAGAGAGAAGTTGTGTCCTGCACAATGTACACAAGTGACTATGAGTTGGCCATTTTATTTTAATATATGCTTCCACCTTTTTTTACCTGTCTTTACATCACTGTGTACCAGCAATCAGTGGAAAAATATTTACAACTGTTATGAGAAAAAAAGAAAACACCCTCTTGTGTGGGTCACGACACTAATGTTTCCTGTTTCTCCTCGTCCTGTCCCCATACTTTATTCATAGTTGGTAGAGGTTGTGCTAGGTTGTAGAAGGAGGTAATAACATTCAAGAGCAATGAAAAAAGAAAGACTGGAAACGGGGGCCGTAACTGATTTTTATAGCTCCTGCAGCCTACATGAAGAATGTGATGTGCTACTTGCAGTTCCTAAAAGGTAGCTAGGGGGAAGTGTACACATTTTAAAAACTTAAGTGTTTTATTCAGATTATCACACACTTAATACTAGGTTAGGATTTTGTGAAAGATGGACAGATACTGTGCAGGATTTTTATCTGTTTATCTGTTCTCCAGATAGATCTGTTGATCATTAAATCTTCTTTAAATCGTGTATATTTTGTACAAATGTCTTGTAGAATCTGACAATTCAAGCAAAGAGGAGTGTGAGGAGCTGCAATACACTGAAGTGTATCCCAAACAAACAGAGGACCCCGAAAAAGGTGAGCTGCCACAAATGTACTCTCATCAAGATGAATTACGATACAATAAACTTTATTGCCCTACTCATGGAAATTTGTCTTGTAGCTGTGCCGTAATGCCCTAACAGCCACAACGACGATGAACAGTACAACCTTGTTTATACCACAATACCTAACATAACAATATTGCACAGCTTATGCACATGCCACTTTAATGGAAACACCTACCTCTAGTTCCACCTGTCTAGTGTACATTTGCTCATCTGTTGATAAAACCTTTTGTGATCTCATGTGGTACACAGAACCAGTTTTGGAGAGATGTATTTTAACTTAGCGGTGACAATGACCTGCAAAAGTTCAAGCAGCTGTCCTGTGTTTATAAACTGTCCAAATGTCAATGGGGCAGAATTGTGTGGGCAGCTGTTTGCCTTGCTGGCTAGCTGGGGCCCCAGAAGGTTGTGAGTTTGAATCCCAGGACTGCTAGTGGCACCACAGTGTTACCCTTGAGCAAGGTACCGTCCCCACACTTTGCTCCCCAAGCACTGTGTTTCTGGCTGCCCGCTGCTTCACTTGGTGAATGGGTTAAATATAGAGAAAGAGTTACATGCTGTTCACACATGCTGTGTTGTGGAGTGTTCACGTATGACAAAACTTTTATGTGACAAATTTAAACAAATGCAGTTTGACAGATCGGAATTCCAGGATATATCTGGGTAGATATTATTATTATTATTATTATTATTATTATTATTATTATTTTATTATTATTATTATTATTATTATTATTGTTATTATTATTATTATTATTATTATTATTGTTGTTATTATTATTATTATTATTATTATTATTATTATCACTGTTGCATTTCATGTTTAACATGCTGAACCAAACATAATAATTCCCAAGTTCATTATAAGTCTGCAGTTTAAGGGCTTAATGTGAGTTTTTTCTTACCTTCTCATTTCTAATGATCACTATCCCAACAACCTGTCCTGCAACTTCAGCTACAAATGCTTGGACAGGCGTCCCGTCCTGTGGGTGAAGGAATAAGAGTTTGCATCAGATTATTAGATTATCAGATTATTAATTATCCAGATTTTTAGCATCTGATCTTCCCACACAGCTTTAGAGACTGACTGGATCTCGACGAGCTTCGAAGAACCTGTTCAGATCCTCCATCAGAGCCTCCTGCAGGCTGAGGTTCTGAGCGAGCCTCCGGACGGCAGCTGCGTCATCACACAGCGGCACGCGAACCTGTAGGGACCTGCTGAGCGGAAACACAAATGCTGATCTTCAGTCCGTGCCAAAACACCTTAACAGGCCTGTTCATCGGGAGAAACAATTTTTGAAAAATATGCCTATATTAATGTGTGTGTGTGTGCATCATGTGTGAGTGTGTTTGTTGGTGTGTGTGTGTGTGTGTGTTTACATCTGCATGTATGCGTGAATGTGTGTGTGTGTGTGTGTGTGTGTGTGTGTGTGTGTGTGTGTGTGTGTGTGCGTGGGTGTGTGTGTGT
>JBBPDH010030365.1:0-10401 GCA_037974565.1 Clupeocharax schoutedeni
GCATGAGCAAGTCCTCCTACATGGTCAGAGAGGGAGAGGATTGTATTCTTTTGTATTATCAAAGCACCGAAGCGGTCCGTTAGGTCTGCCCCGTCTAAACCCGCACACACGCAGGCACGCGCGCATGCACACACATGCCGGGTATGGAGGAAAAGCTAATCTTAAAAGTCTCTTGAGTGTACAGAATCTACAAAGCCCACAGCATATTCTCTCTTGGTGCTAACAGAACTAGTGCTAACTCTGTTAGCCGGAACAGGCGAGTTTAGAAAACCACAAAAGAGAGGGGGGGGGGGGGGCGAGAGAGAGAGAGAGGGTGAGAGTCTGAAAGCCCAGGCTTCATTTACAAGACGCGACTTGTTGAGGCTTGGCAGTAGGCGTGTCTTCCACGCCGGGAGAGCAGGCCAAAAATCGTCCCAATACATCAGAATACCTCAGAATACATCAGAATCAGAATACAAAAATATCAGAATACATACTTGTTTAAAGAAAGGAAAGTATGCAGAAACAAGCTTCTAATACTGGAGATGGGACTCATAACAACCATGCAAGTCGTAGTAGACCACAAATTCAAAGGAAGAAACATTAAGCTCACTTTAAAGCTCAAAAATCCACAGTTGTTTCTGTCCATCCTTCCACTACGAGAAAAGAACTCAACATTGTGAATTCTCTTCTCGTAGTGAAGATTTAATTAGATTTAAATGTAATATTATACATTAAAAGCTGATGATCCAGTGTAATCTTCTGTTAAATGTCTTCAAACTTCCTCCTTGATGTTAACTTTTGCACAGTACTAAATATACCCAAGCATTACTTGTTCACTAAATTTGCGCTGTAGCCCCACGACTAAAGTGTAGAAGCAAACCTCAGACCTGTACAAACGAATGCACGTGTTTTTTAAAACAGAACTGATGCATTTTACTTGTTTTTACAATGCCCTACCCCCTTTCACACTTCCTCTGAAAGGTAATCAGTGAAAGCAGTCAAGGCCAGGCTTCAACACCCAACACTGGACTGATCCCTCTCTCTGTGCTCCTCTTCCTGCCAGCCTGAACCCTTTTGCCTCTGTGGAGCGTGGAGAAGGCCAGCTGTGTGCAGGCGTTCAGGCAAAATGCCGGAACATTCTGCACAGCGTTGCACTGAGTCACAGGGCACACAGGCCACAGCGACGCTGGGGCCAAATCTGATCCTGGGCAGGAAGTAGGCCTAATCAGACCCAACGGCCTACATCAAACACACACAGCGCCAAATCATCACAAGTTTTCACTCCAGCAGTTAAGCAAACACATACGAGCGTCCTCACAGGCCTGCAACGCACATCAGCAATTAATACAGAGTGAGAGAGAGAGACTAAAAGAACTGTCTGTTTAAGGCTTTTAAACCTAGATTCATCTGAACTACTATTAACAACTTAAACAGTTTGGTGTTTCCATAATTCTATTCCTATTTTTTCTATATAACCATTCTGATTAAATTACGTCATTTGACACTGTCAGCCGTTCTAGGTGTTAAGTGTATTTAATTTTTATTCATTGTTTTTTTTTGTAGTTTAAAATTTGAAGAGTATTGTGATCTTGTAACATTAAAATATAGTGTTTAATTTTTGGGTTTTTTTTTCGAGTTCTAAATGTACTAAATGTTTTCATTAAATAAATACAATTTCACAAGCAGCTCCCGGTGTTTTCTCCGGGTTCAAATGGCTCATTGAGTCTTAAAGGTGAACGAACCATGGGTTAGGCAATGTGGAGTTATTGTGCTAAAATGTCAGCATTTTATTTCTATATTTGTAACACTGTGAAGATAAATGCTGTGTGTCCATATAATGCAACACAGTTAGATCTAGTCAAAATGTCTACATTTTATGCAATTTATGGATCAGTATCTGCAATTATGTACATGAAAAACTTTAAGTATCAGCACTGGCCTACAATTACCCAAAATTTGCATTCTTCTGCAGAACTGGGCATGAACCCAGTTATGTAACTTTAAGATCTGCCTCAAAAAGGAATATCAGAATAACACTTCACAGAACACTTGTTCTCTGTAATCTGAAATGATAGTTACTGGAAAGTGCAGAGGGGAGATGTTCACTGGTCCTTATGGGATGTGTTGCATAACCTAAGTCATCAAAGCTGTCCAAAAGCGCATAGCGGCATCCCGGGAGCCGAACCAGGGGAAAGGGTAAAGACTGACTCTTTGAACCGTGCTATTTCCCCATAAGAGATGGAAGCTCTTTGATTATGACAACAAGCAAAGTATGAGCCTTGAACAAAATAAGATAAGGCTATCGTGACTGGTTGGTTTGCGTGGACGCCAGCTTTTCAAAATGGACACACAAGTCAGATCACACGGCTAGGGAGTTCAATCTTGATTACAGTAATGTAATTGCAGGTTTTTGGACCAAACCTTTATTCTGTTTAGACTGATGCCTAGCTAAGGTTTCATCCTACCAGCAAACAGCATCAGATGAGAGGCTCTTCAGAGAGGGAACGTGCTGTGGACAACGTCCACACTGGTAGGACCTCAACAGCCTGTCATGCAAACACTAACAGTAATAAAATAAATGAGACCAAAAGGGAAGGTAAAAAAAACCCAACATTCTCGAGTGGAAGATCCTACAAAAAACCCAAAAATGGAACATTAGACATGAGTTAAGAGCGGGTTATCATTACATGGGTCTAAAGGGGACACACTAATGTGGAAGGGTGGAACCATTTAGTTTTGTAGGGAATGAACAATCAGAATAGACCAATATTAGAACAGCAAATTTGCATTTTTATGACATGAGCCATGTGAGAGCAAAGACTAAAGAGTGTTATTTAGTGCTTTTTTGTGTTATTTCATCTTAAAGAACAAATAATGGTACTTATTTTATAACTTTAAGTAAAAGACAGTTCTAAAAATGACCAAACTTAACATGTTCAATTAGAACAGTCCTCTGTCCATTACTTAAAAAGAGACTTCTAGTCCACTTTAATCCATATTCACTTTAATCCATAGTTTCATGGTGTTGTCTCCAAGAACATGAATGAGCTGACACACAAACACACCACACCAACAGAACACCACTATAAACCTTCATTTAACAATCTGCTGCTTGGGAGGCAGCAGTGTTTGGAAGAAAAACTTCAAACCAAATGTCAATTACGTTATAAAAGGCCCAAATCCTCGGTCAAATGTTTCCAGTGCAATCGGTTCGAACTGCAATGTGATCTTTGGAAATGATAACAAAAAATGTAAGTGATCACCATGTACATATTACACTTAAATTACATTAAAAACATGCATTACATGACTTTTACTTCATGTTAAGATCAAGATCAGCAAAGGATGTAGTTTAAAGTAAGAAATGGCAGAACGCTATGCAGCCAAAGATCAAAGCCATTCCAATTTTTCATCTCTGAGACATGCTTTAATCAAAGGCACATTGAGCTCCAAGGAAGAAAAACGGTTTTGGCTGGGGCCTTACGTGCCAGGCCTGTAAAGTGGTTACAGATTAAACAACACTATTTCCGTCCTGACCTTAAAACACACATATGCCAGAGCATGAGAGTTAGAAAACTGCAGGTTACAAATGACTAACTGCGCTTGTGGCCAAGTCCAGGACTGGCTATTTTATGGCTGGGTTTCACATGTTTGTGTAACTCACTGTTTTTGGGGGATTTTTTTGTGGCACATCCATCATAACTGGAGGTTTTATGTAAATGTATAAGAGAGCTACATGTACATTTAACCTGCAGTTATGATAGATGTTAAATAGAAGCACAAAGAGTCTGGTAGAGGTTCAGAATGACCCGATAAGGCAGTCAAAAAAAAAACATCTCCCATTCCATCCAAGAACTTATTCATTCATTTTAGTTTATCTTGTAATATGTGGGGAGATCATTTCTAAAGCCATTAGTAATTTCCTTCCTTTCCTTCCTCAAGTCCTTTAAGTCTCTCAAAGTTGGCAAAATCAAACCTCTAAACCCTCACGAATTATCACCATGAACAAATACCGTGTGCATCTTCAGAGCAGCTGCTTTCTAAAAATAGCTGAGCGAATTCTCCGGCTCTTTATCCGTCCTTTACCTCACATGTGCAAAAATAATCGGAATTCATTGTACAATTCCTGAAGGTCTTGAATGCTCAAGTGACAGGAAGTCTGCATGATACTTCTGCACAAAACTGCAAGTGCAAACCAAGAACGGCAGTCTTGCATAATGCTCCATAGATAGTGCATCCAAAAGTATGAGCACCCTGCTCAAATAACACTTTTTTGATTTTCTAAATATAAATAAGTACACTTCCTCAATAGAGAACCAACTTCTGCAGACTTCTTTAAGAGAATTCTTCTTTTTATTTGCAGAATTAAACAAACAAACAAAAAAAACCCCCAAGAAAATATGAGTTTGTGTTCACTCTTAGGGAGTTGGCCATGTGATCGGTAGGCTGTGGGTTCGAATCCCATGACTGCTAGTGGCACCACTGATCCCTTGAGCAGTACCATGCCTACACACTGCTCCCAGGGTACTATGTTCCTGTCTTTCAGCTACATCACTTGGTAAATGGGTTTAAATGCAAAGAAAGAATTTCTGTTCACATTGTGTGCTGTGGTGTGTTCACATATGACAGACACTTTACACTTTTCCTGACATCACAAAACCAGGGAATTCCAAACAGGCTGCTTTATAGTTATATAAATAGACCATTTAAACTGGAAAAAGTGAACAGTACATTTTGAAACTGTTCTGAATTTTACTCTTTTAATTAAAAAATATTTTTTCCCACTATATGAACTCTCTTACTTTGATTCTCATTTACAAATTCAATGTTGAGAGGCTCTTCCACGAGGGAGCGTTCAAGCTTTTGCAAACAACTGTACTGTACTGTCGCTGTAAGTCGCAAGCAGTTAATACTTAGATAAAGCCCATAAGCCCACACCCTCCTACCACACACGAGGGAGAATGTGGGGTTAGCTTGTTTCTGAGGCTGCTATTTTCAACTCTGCATTCCGAAATCTACAATCTTTGGGTTAACAAGCTGTTACACATTTTGGGGGAAAAAAACACTATTGTTTATTTTAAGTACCAGCTTTTTTCCAGAACATGTTGAAGATAATTGGAAGTACAGGAAGAAATATACCAGATTTGTCTGTTAGGGCAAAACTGGAACATCATAATTCATGAAGACATTTTACTGATGCATTTTTCTGAGGCTTGCAAACACACTGGAACAAATAACAGACATAAGAAGACAAACGGACATCCTGTCAGCTACGTGTCACTATGTGATCCTATTTACTGAGTCTATAATTGAGCTAAATCTGTCTGTTTTACATCATGGAGTGGTTTAGTGTTCTAGAGGTACAGAAAAGCCTATTGTGATGCAATGCATCGCAATAACTGTGGTCATATTATTCAGCACTAAGGACATTCATGGTCACGGCCCTCTCAGTCAAACCCATAGGACGTTTCTAGGAAAAGCAAATGCTGCATCCTCTTTCCTGCATTCTGGTGACGGTGTGATCTGCCGAGAGGAACACAAGGACAATCACTCTGATCCAGTGAGTGAGTGAGTGATGACGCCTTTCTCTTCTCATCTGCTGTGGTGGTGTTGAGCCAGACACCCCACACAAATCCAACCCACTGCTCAGCAGCCCACTTCACACCACCCCCTACTCTTTCATCTCCCTCATTTCAGTTCAGATGCTTCCCTGTGTCTTATATTGCTGGAAACCAAGAGATATGAAGTTCAAAACATGCCATACTCATTACAAGATGTGAATCAAGAACATGAAACACACAACTGGAATAAGGGTTTAAAATGTAATGCCTCGCTTGTGCAGTTGCAGTGATTACACCAACAGCTTTTTCAGAGACAGCTTCAAAGCTGAAGAGCAATTCAACCCATTTTAACTTGTTGACACTTTTCAATTATTCATCCTCTCTCCTTATTTTCTGCACCCACTCCAGCACAAAACGAAGCCACAAAGGAGGTTTTGTGCTATATAAGGTGCATTTCTGTGTGTGTGTGTGTGTGTGTGTGTGTGTGTGTGTGTCTGCGTGGGAAAGGAGGGCTAAAGACAGGAGAACATGTGGTGTGTGTGACTAGCAGGAGAATGCTGAAGAGGAAGAGGGACACGGAGACCTAAACAACTGACTCTTTTCCAATTCTCCAGCCGCTCCCTCACACACCAGGTCCAGTTCACAGGCTGACTCTGTATAAACCCGACAGCCGTGACATTCTGCAGCCCGCATGTCTCCGACGCGCTAAGCGAAGTCCCAAAGAGGGATTAGTGACATGGCAGAACATCATCATAGATAGATACTTCATTCTTTAGATACTTTATATCATCATCATAATAGTAATATAACAATTTTCATTCTAATGACAAATCACGTCACAATATGGCTGTCTGGGTATAAAGTGTGTTATCTACCTCTCCTGACTACAGCATTTTGTTTATATAGCCACAGTGTATAGAGTATTTTCTGGAGAGTTTTATTACACAAGATATTATATTGTTCTTGTCTTTGCAGTCGTTGCATAAAAATTTCTTCCAGGATCAATTAAGGTTTCTGACTCTGATTCTGATTATAATGAGGAGGGGGGGGGCTCAAGGTGCTCTTCGGAGGATTTAGAGGAGATTTAACACAGTAAAACACAGTGGACACAGTGGACACTGCATAGCTATTAATTGTTACTAGCCAGTTAGTCATTCAAAAAAGTACTCATCATTATCAAAGTAAATAATGTGTTCTGGGTGTCAGTGAAAGTTGTAAAAATATTGATAAATATGGTCTAGCTGCACTGAACACAATAGGCACTGATAAAGTACGGTTGCATTCACTGTATTATAGTTCGTTTCGGTCCGTAGATCAGACTGAGCACAGATTGTCTGATGCAAACTGCACTCAAATCAGCACAGCTTTCAGAATCTCTTTAGACAGTAACTATCTGGGAAATAACTGTTTATAAAGCTACCAGTCAGTTGCCCTCGACACACCATTGAGCCTTTCAGAGCGAGATATAGGCCTATTGGTGGAGCCAGAAAAAAGTTAACACTCTCCTATTAATTATTTCTTCCGGACACATTGTGCTAGATGTTCTACAACTCACTGAAAATCACTGTATTCTTAGTTTTCCGTGGCATTTTTTTTCAAGTTGGTGCTTTTATTGTCTATATCAGCTCATCAGATATTAGAATAAAACTAATGTCTTCAAGTATAGTAATGCAATTTGCTTTTACGTTTTGTTGACTTTTTATACAAAAATAAGTAGACATCCTCAATAGAGAACCCACTTCTGCACATTTTAACTGTGTTAAAGTGTTACGATGTAATATTTTTTGTAATGTCAACTGCTAGAAGACCCTCATAAAAACTGTTTGTGTTAGATTTGTTCCAGTGTCTACAAAAAAGTGGGCTTGGCTGAGACAGAGGTGATGGACGGGGAAAGGCCAAAGCGGTGTAGAATCACTGATGTGGATACTGTGCCTTCTTTTTCCTGTTATTCATGGTGTGTGTGTGTGTGTGTGTGTGTGTGTGTGTGTGTGTGTGTGTGTGTGTCAGGACAGTCTACAAAAACAACTGACTAACTCAGGACCAGCCAACTTGTCTGCTTTACACACTTTGTGCAAGAGCTTTCGGCAACTTGATCCTGGTTTTGCTGCATGTGCTTTTCATCAGATCTGGATGGAATCCAAAAGCTTGGATTACTACATTTGCTGGGCTTTCAGGGACAAACAATTTAGTAAACCCAAAAAGCTGGGCCCAGATGGAGTGTATTCGTCTCAAACTCAGACACAGAGCCACAGTCCTTCCTTTTCAAACAAGCAGAGGAAACATTCCCAGATAAACTGTGCTGTCTAAGATTCTGCATGGGGATTCACTCCAAAAGTGGACGGTTCTTTACACATTCCAGTACCTTGTAACTGTCATCATATCACTATACAGTTACATCTGTTTATTCACCTGCTTTTTAAACAGGCACTCCACAGTAAGTAGTTACTGACAAGAGCCTGGTACTATTAGACTGTGAATAAAATAGAAATACTGCTTTATATTTTCTGAAACTTTTACTGAAAGCCTGGGTTTCGTCTAAAAGCAATGTTGATTTTCTTTTTCATGAACTGACTCGCCTCCCCCTCTTGTCAAAGTAGTCATCAATGTTTCAGTGAGAGGATAAAGTGTAACTATTCTAGGTGCGAAAAGAGAAAAGCCCTTTCCCACTGGGAAGAAATACATGGTTGAAGACAATGTGAGTGTGAGGTATTTCAGGGTGGATCTGTTGCAGAAATCAATTAAATTCATTCTTTTGCTCTCTCTTTTTTCTTAGGTACCTTCAGTCATGTTAAGCATGACTACTGAATATACTGTATTAAAAAACAATTGTCTAAAGTAGAGGTCAGCTTAGTGACTACTTGAATGAAGAGCAGGGAATATGCAAATCAATATAAAACCTTGTTCAGTCCAAACATTCTCCACCAGGGCAAACCCATACAGATCTGAATCAGTGCAGACATGTTTGTAATTCAAAGGAAATATTTGATATAATAAACTGTGTATAGGGTCACTTGATTAAACAACTGTTAGATTACTCAATTAATAATATAACTGATCTAGACAGCCCTTCTTTCAGGAAGTCAAATTTAAACATAACTATATGAATATATTTATACTAATATATTTACACTAGTATATAATAGTGTATGTATATATATATGTGTGTGTGTGTGTGTGTGTGTGTGTGTGTGAGAGGGAGAGAGAGAGAGAAGAGTGAAGTTTTACCTGGAGGATGATGTGGCGAAGTCTCCTCCGTCCAGGAGCCTGATCTTGCAGAAGAGCACTCCATTCACAAAAGGCACAGCTGTCAGTTCCTCTAGTGTAAAGTGTGTTTGAAATTTGAACTTCTTTTTCTTCACTAAAAACGCCATCGACCGAGGAGCGACAGCAGATAGTGCTGTTGTTCAGGTCTGAAGTCTAAGAGCTCGTCCAAAGGCACCCGTTAACGAAAAGCAGATTTTAGAGAATCCCCATTTTCATATTTCAGAGAATCCTTTTCAACAACCAGGTACCTGTGGAACAGAAAGAAAGAAAGAAGGGGAAAATGAAGGAAGGAAGGAAGGAAGGAAGAAAGAAAGAAAAAAGTGTGTAGGAAAGAGGGACAGATGACAGAGTAAGAGAGAGGACACAGAATTAAAGAATGAACAAGAAAGAAGAAAAGAGAGAAAATCAGAGCGTGTGTAGAACAAGAGAAAGGGAAAAGAAAGACAAGAAGACAAAAAGAAAGAATGAAAGAGAGAGAGAGTAGGAAAAGTAGAAGTAGAGAGAGAAAAAAGATAGAGACGGAGAGAGAGAGAGAGATGGTCGGTACAAACACTTCTTGCTATTCGAGATCATGCATTTGGAGCAAAAACCTTCTACAATCATTTGGTTCCACCTTAACTGGAGCGAGACCTAGAACCAACTGCTTCACTATTTAAGGTGGAACTGAAGATGTAAACAAGAATCTGGTGAATAAGAGGCGATTCTGTGGTCCGTGTACTCACTCTATCTCTCTCTGTCCTGAAACTCGTTCTGTCTGAGAAATCGGTCCGAAACCGGATTAAATCTGTGTAGTTGTTCTCTTTGTCCGGACCGGGTTAAACCGATTCGACCTGCAAACAGCACGACCTGCAGCCTATACTGCTCTCCTGCTGCATCATCTCCGGAGTCTCAGTCGAGGTTTCGGCAGAAAATCACCCAAACACGGCATGTCCAGTCTTTAGAGTCACCCTCCTCCCGTCCACTCCTCCTGTCCCACAGTGACGAGGCGAAGCCCCGCCCCCAGGCAGGATTTCCCAAAAAATCCCCAAACACTGTCCTGAGAATAACAGGCATTCATTGTCTGGATTCATCTTTTTTAAAATAACTATCTATACTACATTTAAGATAACTACAGTTTTTATTTAACCTGGAGAAAGAGAGAGAGAGAAAGAAACAAACAGAACAAAAACAGAAGTAAACATGAGATGTGGAGGGACAGAAGTGCAAGGTATACCCAGTATAACTATTTAGTTAAAATATTTAGTTAATTTAGTTTTTTTATTATTAATTTGTGGTAATGTGGGATTGAGAATGGTGCTCTGCTTCTATGATTCCCTCTGGTGGCGATTCAGAGAGCAGCACCAAACCAACAAACAACATCTGCATTACAGACCACTGTCAATGTGTAAAAAAATAATAATTAGTGATGCACCGAAAGGATATTTTGGGACCGAAACCGAAAATGAGGAAACACTTGGCCGAAAACCAAACCGAAAACCGAAAAATATAGATATTATTAAATTATTAAAATAATCATTTACAAAACTATAAACATGTTTATTTAGCATTCAAACAATGCACAATATAATATATAATTTGAAATAACATATTTTAC
>JBBPDH010030375.1:0-10401 GCA_037974565.1 Clupeocharax schoutedeni
CGCCGTGTTCCTGGCTGCCCCCTGCTTCACTTGGTGAATGGGTTAAATGCAGAGGTTGAATTTCATGCTGTTCACACAGTGTGCTGTGGTGTGTTCACGTATGACAAATGGTCACTTTCATTTTTTCAAAAAACACCACAGGGCTATAGTGTAGCTAGCTTTTCACGGCTCCTGAACCAGACTCTGTACTTGGCTGATAATTATATATATTTATTGAAAGGATTGTAACAACTGTAACAATTAATTAAATATTTTATTTAATTTATTACTAAAATGCACCTTCTTTATACACCAGGTAATAACTGCTAACTGATTATCTAGCAGTTTACATGACGATAATGGTTCTTTTAGATATTCTACTTGCATTTTTCAAATGTTGCTATATGTTGCACCGCCGTCCTTGGAGAAACATTGTCTCATCACACTATGTAGGCGTTCTTGGATGCTGATGACAATAAAGTAACTTGGACATTTATTGAGTCTGATGGATCCACACATTCATATACATTACCGTCTACTAAGTATTTTGAAATATTTAAAAAGTCGTTTTATAGGCTTCATACTTGACGATTTTCTAATAAAGTACAGTATGTTGGGCAGATTGTGATCTAGTGCTTAGGGAGTTGTCCTTGTGATCAGAAGATCATTGGTTCAAATCCCTTGAGCAAGATACCATCCCCACATGCTGCTCCCTGGGCGCCTCTCACTTGGTGAATGGGTTAAATACAGAGAAAGAATTTGTTTGTTCACATGTGATTATAAGGGGCCACTTTACTTTAGTCTATATTGGAATCTTTGAAATGTAATAAATAATGTAATTTAGTTTCATTAGAAACGAAATCATCAAAATAACGACTAGATTTGTTTGATGTTCCAGAACTTCACATATAAATGGGACAAGAGTTATGCATTAACTGTGTCTGACGTGGAAAGGGTGCGCTATGAGACCACAGTACAGCGAATGTTCAGGTAGGTTCCTGTGGGTTTTCTTTCTGCTTTGCGGTTACCAGTTTACCCGAAGATTGTTTGTGTGCTGTGGATGAAAGTTACATTTTCTGAGCGTAAATTCGCTTATGAATAACCGGATCATTAATGATTTTCTGAATGTGCTTATTGAGGTGTATTTCCACATGCTTGAGCTGCTTTCTCATGCTAGCTAATACTAACTAAAGACTTACGGGTGCTGCGGTGCTCAGTACTGCTTTGGTGCATGGTGCATGAAGAGAAAGTTCAGCCAATGTCACTCAGAGTTTGAAGTACAATGTGATTTCCGAGACGTGGATATCTGTGTAAAATGTTAAAGCTTTCATTTTAGTGTCAGGAACTGAAAACAGAACAGCCGACCTTTTATAGTGAGAAATATTTATGCAGTCCGGATTCTTTTAAATTATTTTGTTCTTGCAGGAACTCGTGGCATCAATCACTGAAATGGAATGGCTAACATTTATGTTGCACTTTCACTGCTGTGCTATTTATCACCGCCCTGGCCTGCTTTCATGAATGAAGGCCATTGATTTGTCTTTTTTGTGTTGAATAAAGCTTTTGTCTTGCATTCTTGAACTACTGGCAATGAATGTTGACCCCTAATGCCTCTTTGTTTGTTGTGATTTCTGTGAAATTCGTTAATGCTTAATGTAGCTTGTTTCCAATCACTGCATGTTCTCTTACAAGCCTGTGGGTGTTTTCACACTTGGTCCGTTTCAGCCCTTAAAGCGAACTCTGATAGATTTTTTGTGTATATGTGAACACGCCAAACGAACTCAGACCCCTCGCTTTAAGTCGGTTTTCACCCTCTAGGCTTGACGTTGGTAGATCACATGGTAAACCTCCTGGAAACCATATTAATCTATGCGGGAAACACAAAAGACAATAAATAAATAAATAAATAAATACAAATAAATGATAAAAATAAAGACCCAATATAGAAACGGGCCTAAAGTTTCCCTGCCAAGTTGCACAGCCTTAAAGCATTCTCACTCTCCATCAGTTAAAGATCAGTAGAGCATAGATATTTGTGAAAAATGTAGACGTTTGGTAGAGCTTTTAACCATCTACTCTCATGGAGAAATAAATTCCCAAGAGTGGGGGACGTGAAGAAACGGCGGCGGCGGCCTGCAGGAAGAGCTGAAGTGTGAACAGAAAAAGAACTGAGGCCCCATCCTGAGCTGAATTGGACCAGAAAGAGAGAGAGTCACCTTTCAAATGAACTCACACTGTGAACAGAAAAAGAACTGAGTTCGGTTCCTTTAAAGAGGACTATATGTGAAAACAACCTAAGGCACTTTCACTTGCCCGATCATGCTGTGCTGTCTTAGCTACCTCTTCCTATAGTGTGCCTTTAATTTCTCACACGTCCCACTTCCTCCTCAGAGAGCACATTGAAGAGCCAACTCAGGAGGAGTTACGGGTCCAACTTCAGCAGCACCCCCATCTCCACCTCCCCCAGTGACCCTGAACCCCACCCCCACACCCACCCACAGGCCACAAGCACAACCACATGGGCCTAACATGCCGTCTCCCCACCATGTCTTACTCACAGATGCAAGTTTACACTTCTGTTTGCCATCATGGACCTGCATGGAATGTGTAGTGTTTGAACCCATTGTGGGTAAAGACTACTGTTGAGTTTTGTCTTTAGGGGCATTTTTAACTTTAGAGTTTTTAAGTGCGATTAGCCTGCGGTGCCGTATGCTGCTGGGTTTTTGTTTTTATGAGATTTGTTTTATGCAACAGATTGACAGAGATGTTAATGCCATGCTATCACATTTTATTTAGACCAAAGCCCTGTGTTTGTGTGTGTGATTTTATACTTTTAGTGCATTGTTTACTTACATTTTTCTCAGTGACTGGTGCGGTTGTTTGAAGCATTTCTCCAAAATTGCTTCAGGATAGTGAACATCATGACCTCTTGTGTAAATTGTATCTTTTTTTTTTTTTTGAAAGGAATACATAACATGGTCAGTCTGACTTTTCTCACTGACTCTAGCTGCAGCATTATTTTTGCTGCACAGAGACAAACCGCAGCTGGCAATGACATGGCAATATCATGCTCAGCTCTGGAGCTGTTCCAGGATCTGTTCTGTTTCTGCACTGTGCATATTATTGCTGAGAAAGGAATACACTTCAACCCTTTAGAACCTTTCAGTCATGTGCGCACTGTGTAAAAGTACATCTTTTCAAGATCAGAACTTGCCTGTAGCCTGGAGCCCTGTGGCATGCCAATGCATAACAAAGCTGCCTGTGCAGAAATGGCAATTCACTGAAAGAACATTGTGACCAACATGGCTTCAGAACAGCTAATGGTTATGAATGTAAGCTATGATATGTCTAGGAAGGAGACTCTTTCCCACCTGCCGCATGTGCAAAAATAGCTTTTACAAAGGGAGTATGTTGTCCCTGACGATCCATTCTCGTAAAGAGCTGTGCTGGTTTTGCTGTGAAAGGGGAAATTGTGCCATTCAAACATATTTTGTTATGTGGATTTTAGTTACAGTCAAGAGCTATTTAGTAATCCCTCAAAGGGGATTAATCATTAGACCATTACATAATTTAATCTGTGGAACAGATTACTAAACCTGTTGAACAGCTGTCGATAAAGAGCACAATTGTATTTTAACTTGAAAGGGACAAAATTACTGTATTACAGAGACACTGACTACATGTATCTGATTTTATTGTATTTTTATAGTAGCTAAAAAGTGAATATGGGTCTGTTGATATGAATAATTTATTATATTAAATAGACTACTGTATACTGTAATAGACTTTGTCTATGTTGTCTATTTTAACTAAAGAAGCGTAACTGTAAAACTGGTTTTATCCATATGTTCTCTCGATCAATTAATCTCTATATCTGTCTCTCTATCAGTTTATTTCTTGTGGCTACAGTACTTCCGTACATTTCACATTCTGGGTTTTTTCAAGTAAGGCTGTGGTAAAAGGAAACATCATCACGGTAATACTGCATTATAATCGGTAGACATGGGCTGTATAATGGTATAACAGTGAAAAGCACTGTATCATGAAAGTTTATAATCTGGTGGATAGTGTGATGACCCACAAATAGCCTCACTCCTAAGACAAATCAGCTATAAATTTATGGTTGCCTGAAAACAAAAACGACTTTATGTATATACATACATTCTGGGCAGCTATTACAATTTTTAGTAATAATAAATCACCTGGTTTTCTGCAGTTAATTGCCTTGTTAAAAAATGTATTCAAAAGTAGTGTATTGTGCAATTTTATTTTTAAAGTACTACTATTTGAACAAAAAAAGTATAAAACCAAAGCTAATTGCCACTACAGGGCATTCACGTTTTATCTAGTCTGTTATAAAAATTTTTTTAAAAAACAAGTTCCCCTCCAGAGCATCATAGCTGCTGCAAAGGAGGACCAACTCCATATAAAAGTCTATGTATCTGACTGCAGTGTCATTAAAGTTCTTTTTGGTGGAATGGTAAGGTGTCCCATTACTTTTGTTCATATAGTGTATGTTGACTTGTGGGCACTTGTATTGTCCAGCATAAGAATTTAGACATACGTTTCTTCTGAAATCAGGGATATTGGTGGGAATCTGTCTTCTCTTTGCTGCTGTACTCTTCTGGGAAGATTTACACTATGGTTGGAACATTGCTGTGAGGATTCGATCGTGTTCAGTAGGTACTGATGTTGGATGAAAGGCTCTGGAACATGGAGGGAGGAACCATTAAAGTAACTGCAAAGGAGGTCCAAGTACATATTAAAATATCTGAGTCACTGTCATTAAGGTCCCTGTTGGTGTAATGTCATCCTACACACACACACACACACACACACACACACCAGCACAAAAACACAAAAAAGCAATGAATGTTCAAAATAGGATCTGGATTAATAATGTCTACGTTATGTAAGTAATATGTCCACGTGGTAATAACGCGTTAACATGCCAAGCCCTAATGTCACGCGATTGAAAAAAATATATTACACACTTTAATTAACTAATCTAAATTAATCACACCTATTTTGCTGTAAATATATTTAAAGATGTAAATTAGTTTGAGTGAATGAATAATGAACAATACAGACTTTTAATGTCTCTTTTATTTAATAACATTTCGCACTGTTCATGTACAGTAATGGTCACAGATAAAATATGACCTAATATGCGGAGGGGAAAAAATGTTCAATCAAGAAAACGTGTATGGAGGCAGTTTAAGACAATGTACATAGAAGCACGGGTGTTCTGACAAATTGTGCTGCCTTGTCGAAAAATGCTACCGTTGCACAAATCGACAGCAGTCTATCGATTCATTCTATTATTCAAAATAAGTTTTATTTTTTGGGTATTATTTGGGAAATAGAATAAAGGTACGGCAGTAGTTTCTAGTGTATGCTGAGGTATCGTTTTTGTGAAGTATTTGTATTAGAGCAGTGGAAATGGAATTGTATGTACATGACAAGGTGTTAGATAGATCTGTGGAAACGATATGATAAATGGTTTGATGAGTTCTTTGATGATTGGGTCAGAGCATCTTCAAACCAGCAGGTCTTGTGCGGGCTTCTCAGTAGGGTAAGGAACAAAGGCTGGCTTGTCTAGTAGACAGTTGCTGTAGCTCCAGATAATGAGAAAAGTCAATGCTATTTGTGGTAGAAAGGTGTCAGAAAACAGTCCATCACAGATTGCTGCATAGCTACATGTTAGTCAGCGTGCCCATGCTCACTTGGTCTGATGTGACCCTGGAGCTGTGGTCTGATGAATCGTGTTTTCTTTAACATCCTGTGAATGGCTGGGTTAGTCTGTGAAAGAGATGGCACAAAGATGCACTATGAAAGGAAGGCAACCCGGTGGAGGCAAGCTGATGCTCTGGGCAGTGTTCTGCTGGGTAACAGGTTCTGGCATTCACGTGGACGTTAATTTGACAGAGTCAAGTGAAGTGACCGTTTCTTATACGTGAACACATTCACCAAGCTGTCCTGGGATTTAAATCCACAACTTTCAGATTGCAGGGGCAACTCTCTAACCTCTAGGTTGACTTTGGTGCCAAATTCCCAAGATCTTGACTCTACTGAGCATCTGTGGGGTGTGCTAGACAGACTGGTTTGATTTCTGGAGGCCCCACCCTTAACTGCTGCTAATGTCTTGGTGTAGTACACCACAGCACACTTTCACTTTTTCAATGGATCAGAACATGGAGCAGAGCAAGGGAGGCCTACACAGTATTAGGCAGGTGGTTTAGTGTTTTGACTGATCAGTATATTATCAACAGTTGTTTGCTTGTTTACTTGATTGTGTTATTTTTGCATATGATGTTATCCAAGTTGTGGAAGATCTAACAATATAAAAGCCATATTCTAAACCCTGTTGTATTGTGTACCAGCTATGCAGAAAAAAAGATGCCCATAATAGTTTATGGCAAAACAATCTGATCACATCTAATACTGTGTCTAGTGCACACAGGAAGCTTTTGAATTTCACACCAGACATTGCTTTTCATTTTTTTCGTTGTTTATTATTATAATGCAGTCTCTGTCTCTCTCTGTCTCTCCATCTCTCTCTTCCTCTCCCTCTCTCTCTTTCTCTCTGTCTCTCTCTCTCTTTCTCTTTCTGTCTATAGGTCTCTCTCTCTGTCTCTGTCTCTCTCTTTCTCTCTCTCTCTCTCTCTCTCTCTCTCTCTCTCTGTCTCTCTCTCTCGCTCTCGTGCGCTATGTGTGTTTTTCTTTTACCTTTTCATTACAGTTGACTTAGAGGGCTAAACACACAAACACACCCGGCCATATGGGGCATGTTTACCCAAAACAGTCGGTGGGTGACAGCCTGACATTCTGAGGGAAACACATCAAAGTGGAACTCCCCTCAACCCCCCCACCCCTCACCCTGAACTTAATGCACATGCAAAGTAATCCCCGCTATTCCCTTCCATACACAAACACAAACATGCCCTCCTCCTCCTCCTCACAGCTTGTTTGCTTTCCCTTCCTGATTTGACGGGGAATGGCTCTCAACCTCAAACAAATCACTGTGGCTCGACCCAACTGCCACTGCACAGAGTTCAGTTTCCTGAATTACCACTCAGCTGCATAACCACAGCTTCTGGAACATACTTCTTTACAGCCATGTGCAGTGCGAGCCCACACAGGCATCTATAGGCTAACATTGAACTTTTCGATAACATTATTTCAGAGGTAATTCTGAAAGATACTTAGGTTCTTTAAACACATTTCCAAAGTCGGTACTGTCATGGCTGTGTTGGTATTATTATTAGCTGGCTGATGGAATTGCACAAGACTAAAAGTAAATTAAAGAAGGAGAAAAAAAAGAATTAAACAGGTTGCTTTATGAATGATGTATGTAAATGAGCTCTGTTCTGATTGGCTGTTGTGTGTCTTCCCTCATTCAAAAAGTAGCTGAAAATCTCCTGATAACTTCAAATGTAACTGCTGTAGGCTGGAAGTCATTATAAATCAAAATGACGGGACTGTTATTGTACTTTAACACAGACTTGCAGGTTGTGCAGGTCTCCGTGCTGTTTGTGTGTCTAGAGCAGAGCTGGACTGGGACAAAAAATCGGCCCAGGCATTGTGAGCCTTGTCGTTCCCAAGGGGGCAGGTGCTGCTGGTGGGATTTCTCGCCAGCCCAAATTTATCATCGGCCCACCGGGCAAATGCCCAGGATACCCAATGGCAAGTCCAGCACTGGTCTAGAGTGAAGTGTCTCCACATGTGTGATGTGTCCATCTCCACTGCTGTGTCTCGTCTTGTGGTCTCGTGTTTAGATTCCCCTTGCGCCAACAGTACCGCCCTTTTCATTAAGGGACTATAATAATTGGTTAAGTCATGGAACGCGTTTCAACGTAAGCCAATCAGAGACTGCATTGTGTACACGAGCACGCACACAGAGATTAAAAAAGCACACACAACTAATCTTTTGTATATTTCAAAAGATATTATGCCCATACAAAAGCCAGGATTCATCCACATGCTAAACGTTTAAGACCCAAAGTACGTGTCAGATTGAACCCTAAAGTAAAAAAACATAAATAAATAAATAATGTTTTGAACCATTTATTTGTGATCTGTAGTTTGATTTTGAGGAGAAAATCGAATGGATTGTATTGTTAGGCCATATCGCCCAGCTCTAAAACACCATGGTCTAAATGTAATACAAATACAGTTGCAAACAATAAACAGTATTTCAGGCTTGAACAAATATGCGTATAATCTGGTTTAAAAATGTATCAAGATTATTTTAACTTTAGAACATTTTTGTTGGTGAGGGTGGTCTTTTGTAGGGTTTGTAGATTATTGGGTCTATTTGAGTCCGCCGCTGTATTTGTCAGCTAGAGGAATGTCACCTGCCAGTGCCCTGCTGTCACAAACTGGAATGTAGGCAGTTCTGGTGATGACAGCTGTATAGTTGATGTCAGGCCCTGTGCTATGTAAGCTGTTTGGAGGGTGGTATGTTCTCCCATGCTTATCTTGCCTCTGTGCAGTGCTTCTTTGATGACTGAAATGTTTCCCATCGTTACTCCTGCGTAGGTGTTCACCCGTGGAATTCTGAGCCAGTAAGACCTTTCCACCCACTGCATTCTTTGCTGGTAGAGAGTTAAAACCTATTACTGTTGACAGCTGGTTTGAATGTCTTCTTTCATGTCTGCCAGTTTTCTTTTCTTGCCTTTTTACTGATTACAGTACATACAGTGAAGGATACATTTGAAATAACCAGTGTGATCTACATAATTAGCCTATAGAACAACCTGATATCACCTGAACATAAACAGATGTTTATGGACTAAACCAATGGTTTTCAGCCTTATCAACATTAAGGCCCACTTATCTATCACTGCATGTTGCCGAGGGCCACTTAGCCACATAAAATTATATTAAATAATTTAATATTTTTTTATTCATGGCCCAATCGAAAGCCTCCGTGGTTGAGAAAACAGACACTAGATGAAATTGTAATTTTCACTCGCTGCTTAATTCCAACATCCAAGCAGCCAGTCTGAGCCAATGATCCAGGCAGCTGATCTGAGCCAATGAGTGTTTCCAAATCTGGTGATTGGCTTGTTATAAAGTCACTGAACCTGGTCATTTGTTGTGTCTGAATTGGATTTTTATGGGGTCCCTTTTCCATGACGAAAAGAAAGATGTGTGTTCCATTGTAGCATATAGGCAGATTTATGTGGACTGTTGAGTATTTATTGTAATTTATTACCATTTGTGGAAAATACTATTTAAATATTACCCCTGGGCAGCAAGCATCACAATAGATTAATAGATTTTGATTCCTCAAATTAGTTTCTACCCTTTGAAATGGCAGAATCCAAAAAGCAATTATTACGTGCTTTGTTTAGCATAACACCAAACAGCCACAGTATTAAAAATATCTGCCGATTTTTTTGTAGATCCAACTTGTTGCTAAAATAGCTAAGACTCATCAAAACATGGACACCACAAAACCCTACGAAGGTGTGCTGTGGCATCTGCACCAAGTCCTGTAGGTTGCGAGGTGGGGCCTCGATGTAGGCCAAGTCAACACCTCGAACTCTTCGTAATGCTATCAGTCGTTTTACAGTATGTCAGGGTGCATTGTCCTGCTGAAAGAAACACCTTCCTTTAGACAATACTGTTGCTATAAAGGTCAGGGCCCACATGAATGTCAGGACCCAGGGTTTCCCAACAGAACAAGGCTCAGAGCATCACCCTGCCTCCACTGGGCTACTTTCCTCTCAGAGTGCATCCTGGTGCCATCTCCTCCCCAGGTCAAATATGCACACACCCAGCCATCCACATGATGGAGAAAAAAAGCTGATTTATCAGACCAGGCCACTTTTTTTCATTGGTCCATGTTGCAGTTCTGAGACTAATGTGAACGTTGTATGTGCTTTCAGTGGTGGACATTTGGTTAAGCTTAGACACTCTGACTGATCTGCGTTTATGAAGCCCCATATGCAACAAGCGCTGCATGTTTTGACACCTTTCCACCATAGCATGAAATTTATTAGCAGCTGTTTTGGTTGTTTGTCCTCCATTGGACGACTTTTGGTAAGTACAGACTAGGGCATTAACGACTCCAGACTTTTTCATGTCGACTAGTCAGTCAGCAAAGTCGAAGTTGAGGCGACTAGTCGTTTGACTAGTCATCACATACACAGCGGAGGAACACAGGCGTCCAACACTGAGCAACTTTTATTGACGTTCTCTGTAACATTAACAGTAAACACCACAATTAAACAAGGCCGATACCTTGAATTTTCTGGTCAATTTAAGTGTAGAGTGGGAAATGAGAGTGGGAAAAGTTTAAGCCATGGCAGGAGAACTTCCTGCAGTGCTAGCGTTAGCCATGTTAGCTAGCAGAGCCGTTTCAGATGCAGAGTCCCGGTTCTGTTACTGTACTTTAACACCGACTTGCAGGTT
>JBBPDH010030403.1:0-10400 GCA_037974565.1 Clupeocharax schoutedeni
GACAAAGGAACACACCATTCAAGTAAGGCAGATGTGTGTCAACCTTCACAAGTCAGGCAATGGCTACAAGAAAATAGGCACTCGCCTGCACCTGCCCATATCTACTGTCAGAGAAATCATTAAGGAGTTTAAAACAACTGGAACAGTGGGAAACAAGCCTGGACAACGATGCAAGTTTATTCTGCCTCCACGCACAGTGTGGGGGATGATAAAAGAGAAATTAAACGTTCTCCAAAGCTCACTGTTTAAGAATGGCAACAAATGGTAGCATCTTGGGGTCACAATGACTCCAAAACAACCATAAGGCGCTATCTACATGCCTGTTTGGGAGGCATGCATGGAAAAAACCTCTTCTCACTCCCAATCATAAACGCAAACATCTGGAGTTCGCTAAACGGTACTGGGGCTTCAACTGGGACCATGTGCTTTGGTCAGATGAGACCAAGATAGAGCTTTTTGGCAACAAACATTCTAAGTGGGTCTGGCGGAACACAAAAGATGAGTATGCAGAAAAGCACCTCATGCCCACTGTGAAGTACTGGGGAGGATCTGTGATGCTGTGGGCCTGTTTCTCTTCCAGAAGACCTGGGAACCTTGTTAGGGTGCATGGCATCATGAATGCATTGAAATACCAAGACATTTTAAAACAAAATCTGGTGGCCTTTCTCTGAAAGCTGAAGATGGGTCATCACTGGGTCTTTCAGCAAGATAATAACCCTAAACATGTGGCCAAATCTACACAGAAATGGTTCACCAGACACAGAATTAAGCTGCTCCCATGGCTATCTCAGTCCCCAGACCTCTTCTTTGTCCTAGCATTTTTCCCGCTGGTTTGCGGTGTCTGCTTTTTTGCACTTGGTGCCATTTGGTGCAATCGAATGCATCTTCAGGGGCGACGGTTGCGCATTTCATGTCTTCACTGACCTTATCCATCCATCGTTTCTTTGGACTTTCGCGTCGGCGCACTCCTTGGGGGCTCATTCGCATTGCTGTTTTCGCCACTGTGTTTTCGGCGCTGTGGATGACATGTCCATACCACCTCAGCCGAGATTCTTGCATCTTATCCGTGATCGGTGCTGTCCCCATGAGCTTGCGTATGTCGGTGTTTGTGACGCGATCCCATCTTGTCAGGCTGATGCTCCATCGCAGCATGCGCATCTCCATCCCATGGAGTGCCTGCTCGTGTTTGGCTGAGGCAGGCCAGCACTCAGATCTGTACATGGCAACTGAGCGTACAACTGTTTGGTAGATCAGGGACTTGAGGCGATTCGGCATTTGATGGTCACACAGGATTCCGGTGACCTGGCGCCACTTCATCCACGCTGCATTGATACGGGCACAGATGTCGGGGAGTAAATCTCCGTCACTGCTGATCATCGATCTGAGATATTTGAATTCAGCAACCTTTTTCAGGTCCTCGACGTCCACACTGACTGAGCCATCTGTCTGTGCCCCACATTCGATGTACTCTGTCGTTTTCACATTAAGTCTCATACTGTTTTTGGCCAGGTGGTTTTTCCATTGTTGGGTCTGCTCCTGGAGATTCCGTTGGCTCGGGTCCACAAAGCATACATCATTGGCATATAGGAGGGTCCATTGGTGCGGCTTCTGTAGGTCGGCGGTCGCAGCATCCATACACAGGATGAAAAGGAAGGGCGAATGGGCAGATCCTTGGTGGATTCCAACTGTTATGGCAAATGGTGGCGACATTCCAACGGGTGTCCTGACTGTGCTGCTGGCTCCATTGTAGAGTAGCTTGACGAGGTCGACATAGGCCTCCGGGGCGCCACGCAGACGCAGGGAAGACCAGATCAGTTTGTGGGGCACCTTGTCGAAAGCCTTTTCCAGATTGAGGAATGCCATATGGACTTTCTTATTTTTCTCTGTTTTGTTGGCAAAAGGTGGTTGTACAAAGTATTAACTTCAGGGGTGCTAATAATTGTGGCAACCATGATTTGCTGTAAAAGAATTATTTCTTAATGTGGGATTATTCCCACTGAATAAATGCACTTGAATTAAAGGTTGGATATTGTGGTCCTATATTATTTAGAACAAAACTGAATTTATTAGAAGCTTAAGAACACATTTTAACCGGGGGTGCCAATAATTATGGAGGGCAGTGTACATCCAAACTAAGAACCATATTAGAACCCTTATTGAGGTAAAGCACAAGAAGAAGTCAATAAATGTTTCATTTGCAATGATTACATGTGTAAAGGATAACCACTGCTATACATCACATGATTTACAGTGTTGATAGAACAGTTCAAGAGTAATAAAAACAAAATAGAGTGTGAGAAAAGTTTGTCCTAATTGATTTCTCTGATGTAGGATATTACTCACCAAGCCAGGGAGGGTGAGAAGGCATCAGTATTCCTCTCACATAATTACAGATCGTTATGTAGAGCAACCGACCAATCAATAAGGGAGAAAATGTGGATGTGGTTGTGGTGGGTGCCGATAAAAATGAAGTGCAGAATTGCCTCCAGTGGAGTAAGATGGGTCAGTTAATGTCAATGTACAGATGTGCAGAGGGGCTGTCGTGATTGTGCTGACTAAGATGCTGCAGGTTTTTTTGGTAAATGTTTATTGAGTAAAGCCTGCTGAGACTGCGCTATGCCCCCCTGCACCATAATGAAAGAATATACTGGAGAGTGAACTCCATACTGTTTATCAAAACTCCATCACCGGCGGTCCTGCCACCTGGTTAATGTTTGCTCTTGAAAATAAAGGTGCTGGAGAGATGCCATAGAAAAAGTCCTTGGTTGCCAGACATGATTCTGGAACTCCATGCTTTACATATTTTTCTGCTCCTAATACCTGATCCACCAATCAGTTAAATAATAAGCCTTTACTGCGTTAAAATGAGTATGTTTGGAGCAGGACAACTGTAAAACTAACAGTTCAGTGTAACATCCCCAGTCGACGGATGCTAGAGGTCGTCAATGGACTAGTAGTTGGGGGTCTTTTAGTTTGACACTATGTGTGGTTTCCCCCGGTCAGTTCTGAGGGTAAACATCGGTTCTAGCCTGATTTACACAGGTTATATTAATTGAAAACAGTTTATGGTTACACTTTGAGATCTAAGGATTGACATACTTTGTCCATATAGTGTATTTGGTAATACAAGGTAGCAACTGTTTCCGTTTCATTGAGAGCATCTGTAGCTTGAGCATTAGCTAGAAAATCAGTGTTGTCTTACAACAAGTTTTTTCACCATTTCTGCGTGGGTTTCCACTTTGCCACAGTCCAAGGACATGCATTTCAGGTGACATGGAGATGCTATTGCCCCTCGGTGTGACTGTGTGTGTGGTGTCTGTTAGGTGATTGATTGATGGTTTTTCCAGGGTCATTCTCCACCTTTCACCCTAGAACCACTGTGATAGGCCCCAGCACCACCCACGACTCAGAAAAAATGGCCTTGTGTACTGATAGCAGTGTGACCAAAACTGAAATGAAGGTCATGCAAGCGTGCTTCAAAAGGAGGTTAATGGTTTAATGTTTTGATAGTTTATGATAAACATCACTTTGAATTTGGTCCTGCTGTTCGAGGAATAACAGGCATCACATTTCATTTGTGGGTAATGTTTCATGGTTGTAGAATCCAGATGAATAGAAATACATTGAACCAGACATATTCAATATTATAAATGATATACAATTGTCAGTGGTTTTCTTATAATTACTTAACATATTGGAATTTGTTATGCGACAAAACTTCTTTTAGCAAAGTACAACAGACTAAGCTATGATCATCATGTTTTAGCCAATATCCATAAGTGACCACCTGAGTTTTAAGATGCATGTTACAGAAGACATGGCGAGCGTGTTATCTTCCATTACTTGTGTTTTTGAGAACATATATGCATTGATGAGAACTCAGGCCCAGATTCTGCCTCATTTGGTTCATTGTGAAACCTTGACACTTCTTTATTCCTCATTTAAATGGGCTTGTGTTGTGGTTATCTCACAGGCCACTGTGCAGGCGCTCAACCGCTTCCTCTTCATCGCCTCTGCCTCTCAATGCTTGATGTCCTGAGGGAAGAGCCTGAATGAGCGGCTGCATCTGGGATGGTGCCCTCTTAGCATGGAATCTAAGCCAACACTGCTTTACATGTCCTTTCCAACCGTACAAATCGTACATTACTGTAATTGTGCGAAAACGAGCCACGGTCAGCCACATTTCCTCCTATGCGGGAGACTTCATGACCTTGCCATTCTTGCACACATGCTGCATATAAAAGACAGGTAAAAGGTTGAGCTAAAGTGCTCTGAATGTCATATGCAGTTCTACAAAAGGAAGCTTCTTCCCAGCGGTTTATAATGGCTTGTGAAGTATAAATGGGGTTTAATTGGTGATGATAAATCAGACGGAGCGGAGCTGGAACGACAGCGCGGCAGGTGGGGCACTGCTGATGCAGGTGCTTCTGTTGAGTGGACCGCATGCTGAGCATCCTCCCACCCCCACACATACATCCTATAGACCTACATTCACCACACACATCTCAAACCTGCGCGATAAAATGTGACTAAAAAGGCATTTGTCCTTTCGCGCCCATTCTAGGCACATGAAAGGTGTCTGCTGGAGGAAAAAATATCTACAAAAGGGTGACTTGATGTACATGAACCACATAAGATGTTATTTATGAGGTTTGTGCCTGGTCAAATCTGAGCTTTAGCTAATTTTACAGACCGTTTTGTTATTCTTCAGAGTAATTTTTCTCGTTGGAGAAAAAGGAAGGTGGAGCTGCTGGCTTCCCTGATTGCGTGCCAGAGCCCATTCCCCTGAAGAGGGACAGCTGGAGCTGATTTGGGGGAAGGACAATGGACAGTTTGGAGACAAGTCTTACGAAACCGCAGAGAAGGACGGACACATTTTATGTGTGAGCCAAAACATTCACTTAGATAGTGGCCTTCATTTGAGTTTTGTTTTAATGTATAAATAAAGGCAGGAATTGGTTCTGTAACTGGTTCTGTAAGTGTGATTCTGGGCTATTTTCCCAGGTGAAGTGGCTCAGCCCTATGACCAACAACTAATGTAAATTAGGGGTTGCGTCGCCAACAAATACATTCACAAGTTGGCATTGTGGGCAGCAGTTAACAAGGTAGTTCAGGACAGAGTATAGGAATGTGGAGAGAAAAAAAATCTTTTTTTTTCTGTTAAACATAAAGCCCAAACTACTGTGTGTCGATATACTACACAAGAGTCACGTCTGCTGAAAGTTATGTAAGTGATGAAATGCAACTTCATAAGCCAGACCTGGTAGGAAAATGCAACACTATCTAAAGCTTCAAACAAAATTCTAGAATAGCTTCTGAAAACAGGATCGCATTAATGTTTTCTGGTTTAGTCTACAGCTCACGCTAGAAGACTCATCGGTCTACCCAGAGGGCAATGGCTTGAAAACAGCATTTAGCTTAAAAATGGTTTGTTTGCCATTAGAAATGTGTTTAAATTTGAGTTAAAATCCTGCCTGAGATTCTGAGAGTGAGTTTGTTTTGAGCTGTCTAATGGCATTGTAATAGCGGTAGTTCAAAAAGACGAAGTGGTATTTCACAAGATTTAGAGGAAGCATTTGTAAGCCTTCCAGTTATGACTGGCGAAGAAAAGACTCAAGTGCAGATATAAATTCAATAGGAAAGTCAGTGTGAACACTGAAATACAAAGAATAACTCAGTGACAGCTAGTATAGTGATCCATAGTCCCTTTCAAGTCAGCCATGCAAACAGAAGCATGAGGGCTTGGCAGAGAGCAAAAAAACAGTATTGCAAATATCATAGACAAGGTAAGAGGTATATCGGGGTTAACTCGCTAACCACTAGGCCACCAACTGCCCTACAAGTCACAGCAACAAAACAAGATAGCAATAATAGACGCGAAATAGCAAGGCTTGAGAAGGCTTGAGAAGCAATACTCCCCAAAGAATCAAAACTCAATCCTCAAATAGTCCCTACACTGGAACTCCTGTGCCTAATCTAGGGTGCTGCTTTAGTTCCCCTTGTGGTGAGGAGGGCAACCAGCTGTACATAATATCAGTGGAGAGGGCCAAACTAGGATAGCAAAGCCCAAAGAAGTATTTTAAAATGTCATTAAATTATTTGTTTGGGCTTTCCTTGCACTTAAATAATAACTAATACAGGTTGAATATTAGCATCGTCATTATGATCTGAATATATTAAGTATAAATTGGCAAATGCTTGAGAATCAAGCGTGCAGTCGTGACACATTTAGCAAGTCTAAAAGACCTCAGTGCTGTTTTTGTACATGAAAGAGTATTCCCGAAGTGTGTTTTATTTAAACAATATACAAATGAGTGCCATTTGCAAATGAAACATAAATGAGGAATGGTGCACCCATATTTTTTTTCCACACAGCAGACAATGAAAGTCTATTTGCTCTTGCTAACAAATGAAACTGCTGTATGATGTGGAAAAGAATAAAAAAAATATGCAAACATGGAATTTGCATTGAAAACTGGCATTTTTATTACCAAGAAAGCAATATTGTTTACTGTAAGACCTCAATAATTTTATAGTCAGTATGTTCACACATGAGCAGAATGCAGCCAAGAGCCAGTTGAGTTAATGAGGTATGATTTCTTTCCTGCACCCCTTATGCCCCGCACCTGCCGTTATACAATTTATGCCCATGCCAATACATACTCACACTGCTCACTTGCCTTAGTGTTACACTGTGGAATAAATTCAATCTTCTCTTGGTTGTTTTATTAGCAAACAAGTCAACCTTCTACCAGAAGAGAACAGAAGGGAACACAGGGAAAAAATGCAAATATATTTTCATTATAATTCTTGTCATTAACATAAACGTTTTTATAATATGGTGCTGTTGATCTTCTGTCCATCTTAGAGAGGTTGTGTGTCTTTATTTTATGCAAACATGGGCACTTTGGTCTGCAGCATGTACTTGGAGGAAACAGAGAAAAGCGGCAAACATGGACAGGCAGTGATTTAAAACCAACAGGCTGTACAACAGGCAAACACATCTGATTCATAGTGTGAAAAGAGTGAATCATAAAGTCAGAGCAACAGTACTCAAAATCTAGTACAACAATCCAAACAGCAAACAAAGCGATCATTTCAACACCAAAATCAGAGTTAGAGAAATAGGCACAAAAAAAAATAAATCAAAACATGATAAATAGAAAACCTTCGCATCCTGTATAAGTGCTGACAATACTTCCCAAAGTCTTTCATGTAGAACTGGATGTATTTGTAGTGGTGGATTTGAGTCATGTGGTTAGATTTCAGGTGAATATGATTGGGTTGTTATTGGTTTTTGTGGAGACGTGGACTGTGTTTCTGGAATGGAGCTGAATTTGAGGTGAGAACTATATTGTAGACTGCAGTGCAGTGACCTTGCCCATATCCCGCCACCAAGCTGCTAGGAATGGCCCTGTTAACAATTACTTTAATTTGATAAACGTTCTGAAGAAACTGTCTTGATCCTTCACAATTTTGCCACATGCTTTATGTTTCTTGATATTAAAACAAATAGAAAAAGTCAGAAGTGTAGACCCAAACCCAAAACAAATGTAAACAGGTTAATTATGTAACTATGGACACAGCTTTATCTGGATAACCCACTGCACATGATTTGTAGATCTTTATCTCATATTTAATCAGAATCAGAAGTTAGGGGTGGTGGTGGCGCAGTGGGTAGGATACTTGCCTCTAGAACAAAAGGTCATGGATTTGAATCCTACCACCAACACACCACCAATGGGTTCCTGAGCAAGACCCTTAACCCCAAGTTGCTCCAGGGAGACTGTCCCCTGTAGTTAGGGATTGGAAGTCGCTTTGCATAAAAGCGTCTGAGCTTTTGTAAATGTAAAATGTAGGTAATTGCCAAGTAGATTCCATTCTGCTGGAATTTTCTTTGGTTACTGTCATGGCGGATATCCAAGGAGAGACACGGAAGTGCAGTGAATATAGAAATGGATTTAATGAGGTTAAACTATTTACAAACACAAAACAAAGGACAGTACACATGCTCCACGACAAAACAAGAAATAAACAGAAAAGGTAAGTAAAAATAAGGAGGGCTTGAGGGCAGGGATCCAAAACACGAAGGGGAACTCAGATAAAAGGAGCACGAGTCTGTAAAACAAGAAAGGAGAAACAAAACAGGTAAGTATATTGGAAATGACATAAACAAACGCGAATGAAGACAAATACAGACATACTGACTCGAGGTCGAGCTGGGGTTTAAATAATACGGGGAATGAGGATCAGGTGTGGTTGAGTGATTGGAGAAACAAGACACAGGTGAAGGGGGTGATACAAATAGAGTATGTTGACTGAAAAGGAAACAAGGGAAGTGAGGAAGTGTGCACCGTACTGAAATCGGGATGAAAACAGACAGGGAAGTTAATATTCAGGAGAACGGGAACGGATATGGGGAAGTGAGGGCGAGGCATTCATGACAGTTACGTATTTCTCCAAACCAGTGCAATGAGTAATCGGAGCAACAGGTACCAAAGAGCAAACAAGGATCAGAAAAACTGAACAAAAGCTGCACAATTTATTATTACTTTAATCTAAAATATCTTAAGACATAGAAAATATACTTGGTATTGAAATAATACATATGTGCACAATAAAAAAGACATATGTCCAACATTTTAAATGATACAGACATTGTGAAAGTGTGTTTATGTGTGTGCAGAGTCAGTGGAGCGGGAATAGAGGCAGAGTTTGTGTCAGTAGGGGCCGGGAGGCTCGTTGATGAGTTCTGCCGCTGAAGAGAAGAAGCTGTTTTTATGATGTGTGGTTCTGGTTTTGATAGACCTCAGCTTCTTGCCGGAGGGCAATACTTTTGAACAGTTTGTGCCAGGCGAGTCTGTAAATCGGGTGAAATTCTCACAATGCAGTGGCTGAGTAGGCTGCTAGAGGGCGCTGCTGTTGTGTGAACGGCCCCTCCAGCTTTGTGTGGCAGCAACACACACCCAGTCTGGCATGAGCAATGATTCAGGCGTGTAGAGCAGTATCTAATCCCATTGATCATCAGCAGGGCAGAAACAAACAAGCACAGCTGGATTCTGCAGGGGTCCCTTCTCTTCCTCGACAACAGAGCGCAGCCCCCCACTCACTCTCCCAGCAGGGCATGCTGACCTTTTCACATAATGGCTGTGTCAGGGGACGGTGATGTAAAATTCAGGCTGTTTAACACTGTGTCTTTTCAAAACATATTTATTAAACAGTACTAAGGGGCTTTTGATTCTCAGCTTCAAAGGTTAGTAAGTGAAATAAAGCATGATGCTCTTTCTTCTTTTTATGGTTCAGTGAGAAAGCAGAAGTCTTAGCACCCCCTGCATTTCCTGCAGAGTACTGCAATCTATCAGATCAACCACTCCTATCATATTAATAGTTTTTAGTCCTATATTTTGCAGTACCTGTAGTTTGCAGTTACTGTAACCACCACAGATTATGTCTGTCGCTTTCGCAATTGAGGCTTGGACTTGGATTTCTGTAAAGTTTTAAAAAATGCTAAATTAATTTGACTTACCTGTCTTGAGTGCAATAGAAATAGCTGTACCTTTGTTATGGAGCATTATTTCATTTTTAACCTTTAATTTGGCTTTTTAGCTATTTTGCTTACTGCTTACACAGAGGAAATGAAAATTCAACTCAGTTTAACATAAGTTTTTGACAATTTTCTCACACTTATTAAATTCAGCTCCTGGGATAAAGCTTCCTCTAATCTAAGCCTGATCCCAGTTTAAGATTTTCTTTCACAGCTCTGATCTTTATTTGTCTCAAATCATCAGATCTTCAGATAAACCAGAAGATCAAAAAGAAAACTTGCTTTATCTTATAAATTAATCTGTACAACATTTGAAATTTGTCTTACTGATCAAAATTCAAGTCCGAAGTTGAACAGCTTTGAGATCCATAATGTTGTTAGAGAGAAGAAAACTGAGAAGCAAATGAGAACAGCAGAAGAACTTCGGTCTAAACAGTAGCATTATCTTATTAAGTAATTTACCAGTCATGTTTTTGTTTTCCAAGGGAAGGCCATGTCAACATACACCAATACATCACTTGTAAGAGCAACCACACAAAAACTGTATGTGTTGAATGGTGTGCCAAGGCACACTGCTATAAAGATAATGTTGTTTAGCTAAACTCCAAAGAGCAACTACACTGCCCTCCATAATTATTGGCACCCTGTCATGCGCTGGGCCGCGAGGCCCAGCCGTGGAGCTCGCCTGTGTCGAAATAAAAGCGCGACGAGACCGGGATTTCGTCTTTGGAATCTTTATTTAAATAAACTGACGCAAGGGCCGAAAACAAAAGCAGGAAACTCCAGAAACAGGACGGGGAACACAAGGGCTCAAAAGCAATGACGACATAACGAGAACTCAAAACACACAGGCATA
>JBBPDH010030414.1:0-10399 GCA_037974565.1 Clupeocharax schoutedeni
GTCCTTCAGGAAGTCTGGAGAACTGTTTCTCAAGAACACATTAACATACAAGAAAGTCTGAATCTTCAGAAGCAGAATGTGAAGAAATGAAGGGAGGCTCAAGACTTCTGCACAGTGCTAATTTACTGCAACTTTATAAGATGATTTCGTTTCATCCTCTCTCTGCATGGTCATGTTCTAGTTTCCTGTCATTGTAATCTTTTTTTGTTGTTCCTTCACCTTCAGCCATGGCTGGAAACATCATCCCAGCGATCGCCACCACTAACGCCATCATCGCTGGACTCATTGTGCTGGAGGGGCTGAAGATTCTTAGCTCGGACTTCCAGCAGTGTCGCACGGTGAGGAAACGGGGACCCCAGCCCCTGTTCACTGATGCTTACTGACCAGTTCTTAGTGTGGCAGCAGTACACTCATGGAAATGCTTTCCTTGCCTACCAGAAAAAAATCCACTATATTTCTTACCTTTTTTCAAATTATAATTGACTCATATTTGTAGACCAGTCATTTTTCAGTCCCTGAGCAGGTTTTAGAGCCTTTTTACGTGTTATTAAATCAGGATAAAAGCCAGGACTGCACCTGGCCTAGTGGTTAGATACTTGCCTCTAGACCAAGAGGGCATGGGTTCGAATACTATCTTCAGCGCCAACACTGGGTCCCTGAGCAAGACCCGTAACCCTAAGTTAATTGATAAATGCCGTAAATGCTAAAACTTTTTCTGTATCGACTCTTTCTCTCAGATCTTCCTGAATAAGCAGCCGAACCCCAGGAAAAAGCTGCTGGTTCCGTGTGCGCTGGATCGGCCCAATCCCAACTGCTACGTCTGCACCAGCAAACCTGAAGTAACCGTCAAACTCAACGTGCACAAAACTGTTGTACAGGCCCTACAAGACAAAGTAAGTAAACGTTACACATTTTCTACATATACATTAGGGATGCACCAAAACGAAAAACTAATTTTATGTGAAATTGCCGTTATGACTGGGACTGTGTGTACCTCACTGAAAAATAAAATATTTTACTAGGCCCCACTCATGCATAGCCTAAAAGCACGATAGCTGAAATATTATACAATTGAATATCTTCTTTCATAAAACAAGTGAATTCAACACCATGCATTCAGAACAGGTGCTGTAAAACTGTTGAAAGGTTTTAAAACAAAGACTGGCAGCCCATATATATTAACTGGAAACACTGGAAGTAAGGGGTCTAAACCCTGACAAAGTGTCCCAATACTTTTGTCCCGATTATCCTTCATTTGGATTAGAATTACTCACCAGTGAATCTCCAAGCCTGCTTCTTTAATGTGTGATAAACGAAACATGCTAATGAGTTCATTAGGGGTTAATATAGCGGTAGCCCTGGTTTTAGGCAAATTTACAATTAACTTAAGTGTTGTTTACATTGATGTTTCTGTTTTGTAGATATTGAAGGAGAAATTTGGTATGGTGGCCCCAGATGTGCAGATAGAAGATGGCAAGGGTACAATCCTCATCTCCTCAGAGGAAGGAGAGACAGAAGGTGAGACTAGATCTAATGGTTAGTTGTTAGCTCTTGGTGTGAACCCTGTTCTTGCAAATAGTCTTATAGGGAAATGATAATGATGATGGGCAGGCACACCATTTTCTTCTACATCATTATTATTGTCTACATTATAGATTAATATTGAAACAAACAAAAGGATGATGGAACACATGGAATTATACAGTAAACAATAAAAGAGTTAAAGAAACCAGAACCTGTTCTGTAATAAGGGAATGCTGGACTGTTGTTAGGTGGTTCTTGTCATAATGTGCAGTAGAACTCTAGTGGAACAGGATCACTAAACTGTGGACCAACCCGACCCACACAACTGATGAAACTGCACTAATGAACTCTTGACGAAGAACTCCTGTTAATTAAACATAATTCCAGGTCGATTCCTCATGAATCTAAGTGAAAATAAGCCAAGAGTGTGCAAAGCCTTCATCAGAGCATCAGGCGAAGTTTTCAATATTAATCTACAATGTAGCCGATAATAAAAACAAAGGAAATCGATGAATGAGAAGCTGTGTCCAAACTTTTGACTCTGCTTTCTCTGAGGTGAGGCACTATCAGAGTAGTGGGTAACTGGCTCTGAAGCGTCCCTGTTTAGAATCCCTTTGTTGTTTCTCTTTTTATAGCAAACAATGGCAAGTTTTTGTCCGACTTTGGGATTCGGAACGGCAGCCGCCTTCAAGCTGACGACTTCCTCCAGGATTACACACTCCTGGTCAACGTTCTGCACAGGTAATCGAGTTGTTCTGTAACGGTTTAGGTCCATGTTTGTCAGGTGAGGGGCTCAGGGAGGCATTAGTTTCCTGACCAGTTACAGAGGAATGTCTGTGTTGGTTAAGACCGTGACCTACGTATGAATCATTCAGGCAGAACAACTAACTGAACCAGTGAAGAACCAGGAGCAGATGATTCCAGATGATCAGGCGGTGATCAGTATACTGGTGGTGCTGAATGCTGAGTGGGTGGAGCTCCTTTATCTAGGCTCCTTGTAACTTTAGACACTTTGCAGATTGTCAGTAAAACATTAGTTTAATTTATATGTTATATGCCACGGATAAGAGTCTGACGGGTAGAAAAAGGGGATTCACAGCAGGATATGGAGAAATGAAGGGTGGCTCATAACCTTTGCACAGTACTGTATGTATGTAGGCAGTATGTCTTAAAGGCACAGTTCATAAATGTTAGACTTCATAGTTGACTTTGTAAAACTGTGTGTTAGTGGTTTGTGAGTGCATGTTCACATTTGTGTGGTTTATTGGCAGTGTATTTAGTGTGTGTGTGTGTGTGTGTGTGTGTGTGTGTCAGTGAGGAGATGCCGCGGGACGTGGAGTTCGAAGTGATCGGTGACGCCCCTGAGAAAGCTCCGCCCTCAAGTGCACCGGAGGAAGACAAGAGCATCGCCAATGGCAACAAAGACTCCGCCCAGCCCTCTACCTCATCTAAACGTAAGGACATCCGGCTTTAGACCTTCACTAAGTTTCACTAAATTTAAAGGTTCCATGACCTGCTGGTTTTTAGTTTTTATATATGTTTTAGTGGTCCCTAATGCTGTCTCTGAAGTCAGTCCCCCTACAGCCAGTCAGCCCCACTGTGAGATTTCCAGAGGACGTGCCGCTTCTGAGTCTGTATCTTTAAATGATAGTGAGGAGGAGAGAGGCAGGGCAGGGTGGGGGAGGGGCCAGCTTGCGGCCATGGTACCATGTTTACAGTGTATAGCGACGGCTCGTAGACACGCAGTCGTTCAAGCTCTCCAGTCTGGCCCAGAATCTGATCCAGACGGAGAAGAACCTGAACTCAAAAATAAAATGAACTCACTGGTTCTTCAGAGGCTCGCATGAAGGAACTAACAAATACATTTGTGCTCATTTGTACATTTAAGCACTGATTAACTGCCACTCGTTTGCAAGCCATGATGTCCCTACAGGCAAAAGTGTCTCTCTCACACAGCATTGACAGTGGAGCTCATTTTTCAGGGGAGGGGGGGCCAAAATTTTCTGGGTGGGTAAAGCATGAGAAGGGGCAGTAACCTTTCCCCTCATGACGACAGACGGGCCAAATTCCAGATCGGGCCTCTTAGCTGTCGTTCTCTCAGCAGCGGAGCAGGAGGATCACAGCACTCTTTACACCTATCACCATTTCTAGCCACTGCAGAACCACAGGCAGGCCGGGGAACTCTAAGGTTAAAAAATCTCAGTGACATTTTCATGTCATGGGACCTTTGACCAGATGAAAGACATATCAGGCAGTTTCATACTTGCTGTTAAAACGGTTTCGAAATCGCTAACAGAACTAAAATGAGAATTAAGATCCTGTGCTTTATCTGAAGTTAATTTGTGCTGTCTGTGGAGGAAGAATCCTTATTCACTGTTTTGATGATGTAGTTGATCAGAAGTAATCAGCCCCCCCCCCCCCCCCTTGTTCTCTGTAGCTGTTGTCGAAGAGGATGACGTTCTCATCGTGGACTCTGACGAAGAACCTTCCTCCAGCACCACAGACGTTTCCACAGAGACCAGTGGCCTGAAGCGGAAGCTCCAAGACGCAGAAACGGGAGAAACCGCGTCCAAGCGCAAGCGTCTGGACCAGCAGGCCGCCGAGGACGAGGACGACGACATCATCGCTCTCGACTAGCGTCCTCCAGCCGCCCCTCTTTCCTGAGGGGCTTCTCTTTTTGTATTTTTCTTTTTTTTTTTTTGGTTGTTGTTTTTTTGTCTCACTGTTCCCAATACCAACCGTATGTAAATATATCTGTACAAAAACAATACTGAGAGCTGGATGGATGTGTATCTTCTCATTTTTTTCTGAACAGAAACAGCTGAAACTCGGGGGGTGTTTGTTTTTTTACAGCAGTATGTGTCATGGATTTTTTTTGACAAACAGTTAATGACGTTTTTCAGTGTTTTGTCATTGTTAAACGTTCTTCCATATTTATTGGATTTTTTTTGTACATCTTCACAAAACCGGAAAGGCAGATGGTCGTGTCCATTCAGCGACAAAAAGAATAACTTACATTTTTTCTTAAATACATTTTGAAGGCAGTTATTTATTCCCCCCTGAAACGTTTTGCGCTTTGTCCTGCTGGAGTTCTCACGCTGGGGTTGAATTCGGCTGTGTTTGTTAGTGAGAGGGAACTCCGATCTCGTCTCGATGAGACCTGCCAGTATTAAATCAGAAAAAAAACACAAATCGGGGATGAATCGGTGATGATTATGCTCCGTTTTCTCCAGAGAGCAGCTGTGATAAACAGACAACGGTCCACCAAAATGAATTTATTCCTCCTGCGTCCCACCAATGAACACCATGTTCTCTGGCTGTGCCTTGACCTTGCGTAGGGCCAATAATGTAATTGCACGTGGCGTCCGGCGTACGTGCCTGATGTATTACTGATCAATGAAAACACCCTGTTTTTCTGAACATGTGGGTAATGTTTATATCGGGGAGGTGCAGAGTCCAAACGGCCACCTTTTAACAGCCTGAGTTCATCACAGTGCTCTGTTGGCTGAGACCTGTGGCCTAGTTGGCACGTCCGCCGACCGTGATGAGGTCATATGAAGTTTGTTGTCGTTCCTTTTGGTCCGTTCGGATGTTCTGAGGGGCCCCTGGTCCTGTATGACTGCGGGTGCTTGCTGGCTATGAAATGGGGGGACAAAAGAAGAGACTTTTTCAACCGCTGTACTTGTATGTTTTATTAAAATACGTTTACAGTCATTGTTATTAAATGCCACAGGCCTTTGTTTATAACTTCTTTCCATTTTTCCTTTAATCCAAGCCAGTGTTTTTAGCTTTGTTCATCGTTCATTTCAGTCTCTACATTCAGCTTTTAGGGACCATAAAAGACTGGTGTTCAGTTTCAGGCTTAATCATCATATAAAAGTCACTTGATGAAGTCAGAAGTGTGTTTTAATTCAGAAAAAAACTGAGCAGAGGGTCTTCAGGACTATGACTTGAGAAAATCCAGTGACGTAGAAAACGCCCCCACGAGGAGGAAGCTGATTGGCTGGCACGTAGCCCCACAACCCCCCCCCTCACCTCACTACAAAGAGTTCAGTATTAGATAAAAGTATTAGATGTACATTAGATATAAGCTTCAAAATAATACAATTCTCAAGTTCTCCAAAAGCAGAATGTGTAACCATCCTAGTTGAATTGTAGTCATTTTTGTATGCTTTCAAGTGTATTAACAAACCACAAATTAACCCTTAGTGAGCACAATTTAGGTCAATTCTATATTTATTTTTGTTGGAAAGCGATTTTAGTCACCATTACGTATAACAACCATCTTGTTAGATGAGTTGTTTTTAGTGCAGAGGAAGCACATTCTTGTTGTTCCTATAAGGGCGTGTTCCAATAGGCTCCTTTTTGCTCAAACTAGCACACTAAACTGGTCTGGCCTTTTAAACAGTCCCTGTTTCCGAGCAGAGAGATTAAACATACTTTCTTAAGGGTTAGCCAGAGGTTTGGTCGTTAAATGTGCTCTTGCTGCGAAGTTATATACTTATGTACTCAAGTGGAGGATAACACATTAATATTTGTTTTGTTTTTTGTAAAATTACCTCCAAATGCAGTTAGTGCTTGGTGGACTAATCATTAGGCTCATCATCGTTATCTTGGTCAGCTATTGGTCTGGTGTTTCGTGAGTTGCTCCTGTCATCAGAAGGCCATCGGTTCGAATCCCAGGGCAGCTAGTGGCACCACTGAGATGCCCTTGGGTAAGGCATCGTCCCCACACACTGCTTCCCAGATGCTACGTTCCTGGCTGCCCATTGCTTCATTTAGTGAATGTGTTAAATACAGAGAAAGATCATAACACTTCACTCTGAGTGCTGTGGTGTGTTCACACGTGACCATAAGGGGCCACTATGTAAGTTATCTTGGTACCTTTGTTCCAGGTGTGTTGTGGTTTATCTCTACCTGGGACCCTCGAAGCTTAACCTTCAACTTCAAAGCCACGTCAAGTAGGTTTATAGTCACTTCAGCCATAAACACGCAGAAGACGGAGAAACCAAAAACATCCTTCAGGTTCACAGTGTTCCTTCAGGACCAGAGTGCAACTACCGACGGGACAGAATACACACATTGTAAAGAACACAAGCAGTAAAAGAAAAGTCGACAAAAACAATTACAGTACAGTGTGAATGAATACAGTTTTATAACTGTGTGTGTGTACAGTTATAATTCCAGTACAGCAGATCTCTCTGGTGGGGTGATAGCTAATGGGGTGGGAGAGCTGCCCCCCCCCCCCCTCCCGAAAGAACGAAAGATTGAAAACAAATAAAAAGAACGAGAGAGACTCAAGTAAAGAGAAAAATAAAGAAATAACAGAAGGAAAAGAATCAAAGAAAGAAACGGGAAAACAGAGGGAAATAGAACGAGAAAGAGAAAAACATACAAAAAGTAAAAAAAGAAACAAACAAGCAAAGAACATTCAGCCCTACAGGCGGAGAGTAGAGGGTCCTGGTTAGACTCCATTTATAGGGAGCATTTGGCGTAGTGGAACAGCTCCGCTTTCGACGTTTGAAGGCCCGCCTATATTTCAGCGGTTCCATCAATCAGATAGCAGTGTTGATGTGATGTCACAGACTCTGCAGCACGCCTACGAAAGAGGAGCGACTGGGGGTGTTGTGTTCAGTCTCTGAGCTTCCACGAACATCTGAGGAACATCGCAGGAATATTGCAGGAGCATCTCGTCCTCTCTAGTTCGCCTCCAGCCCCTGTTCTGCAGCCCCTTTCCGCAGCGATGGTGGTCCTTGCCGCGGTGGTCGCTCCTCTCGGCCGGCAGCTCCAACGTCGCCTGGCCGGAGGGCTGCGGGTCCTGCTCCAGCAGCCCGTCCGGACATGCAGCCTGTCAGCCTGCTCCAGCAGAATCACCCTCTCTCAAAGTGAGTCCCTCCACACACACCTCACACTTCTGACACACACTCAGACCTGCAGCCTGACAGCCTGCTCCAGCAGAATCACCCTCTTTCAGAGTGAGTCCCTTCATACTCACCTCACACTCCACACACAGACCTGCAGCCTGACAGCCTGTCTCAGAGTGAGTCCGTCCACTCTCTCCCTCTCTCTCACACACACACACACACACACACACACACACATACAGACCAGCCGATTTGTCCTGTCCAGAGGAGTTTTTGTTTGTAAACAATAAAAGTAATGATAATGTAATAGTAATAATAACAGTACCTGTAGTAACAATGAAGCGTAAATTATCTTTCACTTATGACCCAGACTGATCAGTGTGATTAGTGTTCTTCATTCATCTCGCTGTTCCTGAATCAGAGTGATCTCTGGACTCTGGATCTCTTGAGTCTTTCAGGTTCTCATGGATTTCAGAGGTCAGCATTACTAGACGCTCCCGAGCTGTTACTTTGAGAGAGAGAGAGAGAGAGAGAGAGAGGTCAATATGACCAATATTGATCGTGTGGATGGATGGAACCTAAACAGCATCATATCAGTCAAGTTAAAGAACACTAATGACATTCATCTGCCTTTAACTCCAACATTTCAGTTTAGTGCGATAAGAAAAAATATCCAGAACTTCTCATTGGTCTTTAGAGAAGTACATTTTTATATAGTCTTTTTTAAAATTTGGACTGTAACATGCGTGACAATACCTGTTCATATTTTTCAGAATCAGAATCATACTTTTATCCACCATCAGATTAATATTTTCTATTGATCTTTGGGATGTTGCATAATCTTTTGTGGGCCAGAGATTAGGCTGAGTATGAACTCCATTATTATCCAATGATTTCATCAGTTTTGAAACACATCTCACTCAAAAATGCAAGATAACATCTGGACCAAAGAGAAGGACACGCCAGACTGACCTCTGGGTAATTAAAGGTTATGGCTGTTCTGTAATTAAAGATACATAAACTCATAAAGACCTTAAAAATCAACACACCAGACTACAGTCTCAGTGTTCAGACACTCTTTTCCAGAGGGTCTACAGATGGGCCCTGAGGCCACCGAAGTGTGTATCTTTCTTTTTGTCTACAGTCAAAAAAAACTCATTAGTCTTCAAGTTTTCTTTCTCTGGAAGTGAATAGATTTTTGGTGTAAATATTCCATAACAGTCTGATGTCCGTTAAGAGTGCCTGTAGTTGCTCCTCCACTTTGGAAATTTCTTCTGAAGAACAGTTTTGTTTATGGTTTCCACACCATCAGCTTTACAGCCCTGAGCCTCATCGAGCCGTTTGTGTTCAGATCAGAACTTTGTTCTAGGGGTTAAATGGGGCGGGGCTGTTCTTTCTTTTTAACAAAGCGACAGAACTGCGCCGTCCTTTATAACCTGCTGTCACACCGTGTGCTAAAAAATGACTAATCACAGAATCATCCCAGTTCAAAAATAGCGAATCACCTGCTGGTCCAGGTGAAGCTCAGATGACGAAACTGGGTTCTTCGTGGCCGATGTCTCTCAGGTCACCTGAGGCCGCGCGTTACCTAATGCGTCCAAAATGAAACGGTTGGTGCCGATAACAGGCTTTAACGCTGTTGAAATGTCAACATTACAGACGCAGATAGTGTTTTAGGCCGGGAGAGACTTACAATAAGGGTTAAAGCAAATTCTGCCGACCTTATCTGACCTTTTCGACCGCCAACGGTTGAGCCGGACCCGACCAGTCGTCACATGACTGAACTGTGGGCCGTTTATCGCGTCCCAGTCTTTTGTGTCTAGGGTTTTATACTGATGTGGTTTCAGCTGCTGGAACATTGCCTCGTTTTTAAGCCTGAGGGAGAGATTCAGGATCCAGGATTCTTTATAAACACGGTTATAGAAGAACAACATGTAGAGAAATGAATTTTCAATCCAACTGTAAAATATAGTTACAGTAAATGAATGAGAAAACTGTAGGTTTGGCAAAAATGTTTAAATAAACATTACAATTATTGGGGCATTTGTAGCCTAGTGGTTAAGGCATTCACCCCGTGATCAGAAAGTCCAGGTTCGATTCCCAAGACCGCTAGGCACAGCTGAGGTACCCTGAGCAAGGTACTGTCCCCACACACTGCTCCCCGGGTGCCGTGTTCCTGGCTGCCCCCTGCTTCACTTGGTGAATGGGTTAAATACAGAGAAAGAATTTCGTGCTGTTCACACTGTGTGCAGTGGTGTGTTCACGTATGACAAAATGGTCACTTTCACTTCACAATTGTGAAACAAGTGCAAGTGAACATGAACCAGAATCATAGCTCACTAAATATGGTAAAAAGTTAAATAAAATATTAAATAAACAACGTAGCCGTGCACCAAATCCCCTGCAGCCCAGCCAGACCTTTAATCACTGCTCTGGTCTTCTTCCCTCAACTCTGATTCCACATCAGTGAGGAGATAAAACCAAACCGAGGTCAGAGAAAGGAAGAAAAACCAAATTTGGCTCAGTTTACTTAGTCCTGATAACATTTTTTTAATGTAAATATTTAATCAGAAATGTTTTATGCTGTTTTCAAACAACAAAAAAACTACAAATCAAAACCATGAAAATGTGTTTGTTGGAAATGACTTTGTACAATGTATTTGCAGTACCTTCACTGTCCAGCAGGAGATCATGACTTTAACTTTGGCGAAACACGTAATTTTGAGTTATTATTATTATTATTATTATTGTTATTTTTCAGGAAAGGATATGGTGGACTGGATGTACAGTTGTGTGCACAAGTTTAAACACTCCTGTCGAATTTCATGTGTTGCTCATTTTCGAAGAGTAAAAAAGTACTCCTCTGCAGAGACGCCATATTTGCTGGATTTAACATATTAGTCGAGTTACGAACAAATCATTCAAACATAACAGAGAGCATCTAACTGAAGTCCTGAACCAGTGAAGAACCAGGAGCAGATGATTCCAGATGATCAGGCGGTGATCAGTAT
>JBBPDH010030425.1:0-10399 GCA_037974565.1 Clupeocharax schoutedeni
AGTTTTAAACCTCTCGCAGTTCAGCTCTGTCCTTTCTACCATTTCATGCTATTCATTGGACCTGAACTGTTTAAATTCGATTAAATAAAGCTTGAAACATTGGGGTGTTCTAAAACTTTTGACCGGTAGTGTACATTTTCCTTTTTTTTGTAGCAGTTTTACAGTGATTCTTTCCATAGACATAATTTATTAAGGGGATACTGGGAACGAGGCCCCACCACTTTATGTCATAGCCCTACTTTTGAAAGATCGGTAAATTTCACGCTCACTAATTAAGATCCAATGGTATCTTGGTAGATGAGGTCATTCAAACTCTCCCAAGTTTTTAGATGCTGGACTGAAGGCCCAACGCTGTAAATGGGGCCAATACTACTTACATTATGTATAAAATTACAGCCAAAAAGTTGAAACGTTGACATATTTCACATTTTTCCCAAAACGTGATTGGATCATTTTCTGGTGGGCATTCAAGAATCTGAAAACAAAACTTAATAAAATAAAACATGCGCTATAATACACGCACAGTTATGTTAAATTAAAATGACGTAAGTCCTATTCACATGCATTTTTTAGCTTCCAGAACGGGTCTTGATGCTTTGAGGCGCTCCATATACTAGTCACACTCAGAACACAATGATGAATGGGCACAAATTCACACAAAAACACTCCAAAATCTTCTGTAAAGCCTTCCAAGAAGAGTGTTATAACTGCAAAGAGGGACCAACTCCATATTAAAGTCTATGTATTTGAATGCAGTGTCATTAAAGCCCCTGTTGGTGCAATGATCAGGTGTAGAATACTTTATCCATATGATACAGCTATTTTTAATGCAGGTACTTATTACTGAACTTTAGGTACCCTTTGTTCGTTTAACACTGCCATGATGAAGCTAATTTCATTTATTGCCCCCAAGACACTGGGTTGCTTTGTGTATATTTTGTGCTTTTTACATATTATTACTTTTGATGGGTACGCTCCAAAAGCTAATATTACATAAAATACGAACGGTTTGTAAAGTTGAACTATTGTAAAGTTAATTTTAAAAGTGCACAGTTCTCACCCTATAGTAAATACAGTATATGTAACCAATCAGAATCGCAAAGGTGTGTAATTTTCCACCTTAAAACACACCTTAAGAGGCGGTATGCCTTCCACGACCAAAAAAAATAAAAGAGACCACGCCCTGCGCAGCATCTGATTGGGTAGGATGCGGAAGGGGGGGCCTCTGATTGGTCAGATCTTCTCCATTGAATCGCCTCCACCTTTACTTTGTCAAATTCTCTGCTCTGTTCATTGAAGCCGCTTCTGGACGAGAGAGAGGGCAACTTTGTACACGGACTCATGAGGAAAACGACGCTGTTCTGCCTCGGTGGAGGACGGTTTGAGCTGTTTAGCACTTGAGCTGGACGGAGAGTGAGAAAAGCTGCGGGGAGAGAAAGAAAAAGCGGGAAGAGGACAGAAAAGAAGAGAGAAAGAGGGAGACCAGCACTTGCTTCTCATGCACCGACTCCTTAACTTGCGCCTCGACTGGAACAATGATCGTCCGTCCCAGCGCTTCATGAGCTCTCCACGACCATCCCCGGCGCATTGTGTGAGTGTGTGCAAATAAACCCGATCGGGAGGCTTTGGCTTGGATCTTAACAAAAGGAATAATATGCCGGATCAGATCACGGTGGCCGAGTTCGTGGCTGAAACGAATGAAGACTATAAATCTCCTACTGCCTCCAACTTCACTACGAGAATGGCGCATTGTCGGAACACGGTGGCTGCACTGGAGGAGGTAAGATATCCCTGCAACACACTCTTTTTGGACTGATGTCCTAGGGATCGGAGGGGTTCGAATCACGGGACTGCCAGTCGTACCACTGAGGTACCTTTGAGCGAAGTATCACAGTGCTGTTATCGGCTGTCCTGACATTCGAACCTGTGACCTTCTAATCACAGAACAGCCAGTCTTATCCTAAAGATTCACCGGAGCAAAGGGATTCCCTCCACACACTGCTCCCAAGGTGCTGTATTCCTGGCGGCCCACTGCTTCACTTGGTGAAAGGGTTAAATGCAGAGAACAGTTTCATGCTGGTCACACCGTGTGCTGTGTTGTGCTGTGGGGTGTTCACACGTGACTATTAGGGGCTACTTTAATTTACTTGAAATTATTTACCTTATAAATAATCTGCAGTGGGAAGTTCAGGAGCTGCAGAAATGCTCCTCATAATCCCTCCAAAGTGAGGAGAAAGCTCGCTGTTGCTGCCTCTCATCTAGAAAAGTGTAAAGTGTCCATTTGTTACAAGTGAACACAGTACAACTCGCAGTGCGAAATTGTGGGGTACCTGGGATTCAAAGTCAACCTCCCGATCACAGGAGCAACTCCCGAACCACCAGCTCACCAGCTGCCCCCCATTTTTTTATTACTGGTGATCACCAATTGTTTTTAAGGCTCCTCCGAGCACTCAGAGTTTGAGTCACGACGCACTAGTAGTTGACTGTTAGCTGATAATAAACCCTGAAGCCAAAAGCTTTAAGGCCGGATCTCCTGATGTTGTTGCTCATTAAAATGTCCATTAAAAAGGTGGTCATGCCTCACAGCCCCTCCATTTTTTGGGTTTAACACATGAGCAGTTTTACCTTGAACCAAGTCTCTGGCTGCAGTGATGCTGATGAGCGAAGCCTCGCCCTGACAAGGGCTAAAAATAGAAAAGTGGTGCTTCTACCAGTCAGCTGTGCTATTATAAGCCTCACACTGCTGCAGCTCGGTGGGGTTTTCAATGTGACTTCTCTGACAGATCTCCATCCTTTACAGCTCTAAAGCCTCATCACCACATATTGTGGTGCTGCCGTGAGTGAAATGACGGTCCCTTGTCATGCAGATACTTTGTCGGGTGATGCGTCATGATGGTTTATGTTTCTGGCTGACCCACTGCCTCATGTAGGTTCTGTCCGACTCAGCAACACGCGCAGTGATGTTATCATGCTTATGAACTCCTGAAGGGTCTACTGTGCCCTTGGCTGTGTGTGCTTTATTTTTGGAGCTGATAACCAGAGCTAGGGGATGCTTAAACCTAAAGTAAACGGAATTATGAATGGTGAAACACCTCTGTCATGGCTGTTTAGTAGGGCTGGACGATTTGGCCTAAAATCAAAATCTCGATTAATTGAACATTTTAACTCGATTACGATTCATTGGAACTCGAACGATTATTTTATTTATTTATGTATTTATTTTTGCCCTAATAGCTCACTGCCAAGTTTTGAACAGTAAATATGCTCACATATTACAAGTGAGAGATTTTTGACTGGTGGGTGCATTACTTAATAATTGAAGGAAACACACACTATCGAAGTAATCGAGCTGGAAAAATTTGATCGTTTATAGGTTCTGAATGTCTATTTTGAATAGTTTTCGATGATTTACATTTAAAATTTTTATCTAGATTAGTCTAGATTAATTCCAAGATGAGAACGAGATTAATCTAAATTAAAATAATTAATCTATACCCCAAGTTATGTTTCTCTCCCGATATGTTGAGCACGGAGAGCTTAAATACTGAGACAACTGAGCGACTTGTGGGCAAAAATAAATAAATAAATAAAATAATCGTTCATTAATCGTAATCAAGTTAAAATCTTCAATTAATCGAGATTTTGATTTTAGGCCAAATCGCCCAGCCCTGACCTATATACTCTTCTAGCTCTAGCCGAAGCTTGAACACGGCAACCTCAGGATCATGTGTGGTCACTCTGGAGGATCCCATTCTGTTGGCTTTCTGTAAGAAGATCATGCAAGCTATGTGTTAGCTAGGTGTGTCTGAAATAGCTGTGGTCACTAAGTAGGAGGACTGTTTGAGTACTTTTGGACGTGCAGTGTATGATTTGCAGCTTAATGCAGTGTCAGAAATTTCAGTTGTTAAGTTCCCACTTTAATCTCCCCACTGTATTCTGTCTGATCAGCAAACCCTAACCATGCTGAAGTTTTTCTAATCTCCATCTCTACAGGGTCAGCGGTGCATTGTTTTATATAGTAGGGCGGCACGGTGGCGCAGGGGTTAGCACTGTTGCCTCACAGCGAGAAGGTCCTGGGTTCGAGTCCCGGGTTGGGCGGAGGGTCTTTCTGTGTGGAGTTTGCATGTTCTCCCTGTGACCGCGTGGGTTTCCTCCGGGGACTCCGGTTTCCTCCCACCACCAAAAACATGCGTGCTTTGGGGAATAGGTGAATTGAGCACTCTAAACTGCCCGTAGGTGTGAATGTGAGCGTGAATGGTTGTCTGTCCCTATATGTGGCCCTGCGACGTGCTGGCGACTGTCCAGGGTGTACCTCGCCTTCGCCCATTGTAGCTGGGATAGGCTCCAGCCCCCTCCGACCCTGAATGCAGGAATAAGGGGTAGATAATGAATGAAAAGTAGCTCATAATAGAGCTCCCAGGGTCGAACCGCTTCAGTACTTCCCGAAAAGGCACAGCAAAACGAGTGTGTTTGCTGTACGCCATGGCTTTCCATTGAGGCCCTCAGGAAGTCCGGCTTGAAGCCGAACGATTGTTTTTGCCTTTCCTCCTCCCGCGTGCTGTTTTTGCACTGTGGTCACGGCTGTGAGGGGGCATAAATGCAGACTGCAGCAACGCCTACGTGTACGCGCTTTACACTGGCCCTACTTTTTTCAGTCCTTCAAAGTCTCCTTGTGACCTCTGGCTCTCTCTCGCTGTTGTGGTCCCACAGTGCTCAGGACCAGCTGTGCTGTGGATAAGTACAGCGTCTGTTGGCCCACTTATGCTGTGTTCCACTGAGGACGTAAGAAATGCTTCCACATATTGTGTAAAAGCAGATGCCTGGAATGCAAAGGGACATGCGTGAGTCTGCAGTCGCCTAGGTGCTTCATCCTGTTGGAAATATAGTGTGCAATTTCAGGCCCTTTTCATGATATATAGAATTTTCCATATATAGTATATATTATTTCATCATATATGCATATATATTATATATAAGTACCTTTTCATGATATATAGTAAAGATACAATACACATTTCAATTTGTCAGGATTATTTGCCTGATTTGGCAATTTTAGGCTTTAATAGTCTTTAATAGACTTTAATAGATGTGTAAAAAATGTATTATATTTTATTGGGGATGCACCGATTGATTGGCCATTGATCGGAAACGGCCGATTTTTGGCCTGATCGGTGATCAGTGAAGATGGATCTTTTTTGGGGGGGGTTTATTTATTTGTTCATGTATTACATTTTATTTATTTTTTATTAGTAAAGAAAACTTGTTATGGAAAAAAAAATCTTTATATTACAGAAATTTAGATTTTTGTTTGTTTTTGCTGTAGAGCTGTCATATGTCACTATTATAAAATAAACATGGAAAGTAATTAGCGTTGTAATTATCGGTATCGGCCGATCACACTTGCAAAAAAATCGGTAATCAGAATCGGCCAAGAAAATTGCAATCGGTGCATCCCTATATATTATATATTAGTGTGTGTATACATGATGGTATGGGATACACTCAATAAATCTGTCTGCTCACCAGGCAAAACAGGATAAAACATTGACTGATATGATGATGTAAGGGCGCTTGGATACAGAACATTAGGCGCCATGTGAGTGCAGGCCAGCAGCGGAGTGGAGAGTGGGATATGGAACAAGGCCGCTGGGCCTAGTATAAGTACGGCCTTGGTTACATTTCTGGCTCCGCTGCTGCACACACAGTAAAGCATTGCTTGATTCTATTTTATTAAAAAAGAAATGATAGAAACCTGTCTGTGTGCGGCTGGTGTGAAAGGCCACCCGAGCACAACAGTGCACTGTGAACACCAGTGGTGTTGTGTTGAAATGAGTGCTCTCATAGCAGAAATAAACCAGAAAGGGATGCATACCGTTGTGGTGACAGTGACGCTGCTACTGGCGTGCGGCCAGCATGGTGTTGCGGTGAGAACCGCCGCCCTAGATAGCGATACTATAATCGTCACATCGCTCCTAGTAGAACGGAGGATCTTTTCTCAAAAAGAATAGCCTACGACTCTACGTCTCTCTTTATTCCTCCATCCTCCCCGTCCCAGCCGTTTACGCCAAAAGTCTGTTTACTTGTTTGATTTCTATCTAAAGCGATTACGATGAATGACAAGTTAATCGAGGCTGACTGTTATAAAACGCATTACGAACTCGAGAGCCTATTAAAGTCAGCTCAGGAATTCATGTCTGAACTGGAGCATTCATTTAATGGCTTTGTCTTCTCTGTGGAAATGGACTAAAAACAGTGCCTCTCATCTCTATTCTAGAGAAAGCACTGATACAGCTTCTTATGGCCTATATAAAACTGGAATGGACACATTTATAAGGCTTCTGTAGAAGGCCTCATTTCACAATCCTAAGCATAAGACTGTACAAGCTCCACTACAGTATATTCATGTTGATGTACTTGACACTGCAAAATGCTTGTGCCTTAACTTTGGTACAGGCCTGGTACTCATTATCTACTCATTATCTGCTACTGGGACAGAAGGAACTGTATTCTCTGAGAGGCACTGTTTTAGTTCATGCCCACAGAGAAGACAAAGCCATTAAATAAAAGCACAAGCTTGGTTTATTACTGTGTATTCCAGGCCTTTTTTTGAGATGCTTAATCTGATTATTGCTTTAGTGAGCAGACCTGCTTTGTTCCTTTGCTGGAATTTGTCGCGCGTAGTGCCAGTCATGCTCTGAAGTTCGCTGTCCTACCAGCACAGGCATCTGTTCTGTGTGCTTGTCGAATGCTCTTTAGCCACCAGTGCCCTGTAGCAAGGTGAATTAATGGTAAGTGGCCTCCGGATCAATAAGTATCCCTACTTGATGTGATTTATAAAGCGTCTCTCCACCACAGTCCTGCTAAAGAGATGTCCTGTTAAGTGAATGCCTCCACCTCCCAGTGGTTTTTGAATTGCATTGCTTCTAATCTTAGATGGCAGGATATTTAAGGTAGCCGTGTCTCGGTTTATGTATTATGTATGAAATGTATGTTCATTTGAAAGTATTGCGGCTTTTGGTGAGAATGAGCTACAAATGGTTTGGTGACCATCCAGGGCTAGTTTTCAGTCTTGAGTCGTGTTTTCACTGGCGGGACATGAAAAAGTGGGACGGGAGGGCACTGTGTTCTTCAATATAAGAACGGATCGGAATCGGTTTGTTGGAATGTTCTCGCTTGACCATCTATCCTGGAACACAGAGCCTCGAAAGTGGCATTTTTTGCTGTTGTAGGACTTGCATGTGGTCTTACGATGTTGCATCATCTGTTTTTCTCCTGTCCTCATCCCTCTGTTTTAACCCTAGCCAGTCTGGTCCAGCAGGTGACGTGAATATTTTACCATGGGCAAAAGGTTCAGGACTGAAAGGCAGCACTGTCTCCTGTCGAATGATGATAAACCAGCACTGGAGCTTCACTGTATGGACATAATTATTGGGACACACCTGTTCTTCAGGGTTTGGTCCCCTTATTTCCAGTAAAGGACAATCTTACTGCTTCACTGTACCAAGACATTTTGACACCATGTTCGGTGTGAGAGAACTTGACTGGCCCACACAGAGCCCTGACCTCAACCCCATCCAACACTTTGGGATGAACTGGAACTGAGATTGTGATCCAGACCTTCTCATCCCTCATCAGTGCTTGATCTCATAAATGATCTGCAGAATGAATGAGCACAAATTTCCACAGAAATACTCCAGAAACTTGTGGAAATCCTTCTAAGAATAGTGAAAGCTGTTCAAGCTGCAAAGAATGACCGATGACATATGAGTCTTATTTATTTGAATGCAATGTAATTAGAGCACCAGTTGGTGTAATGAACAGGCGTCCCAGTACTTTTGTCCACATCGTTTACTTAGGGGATTAAGTCATTGTGATGACAACATACCACTGCGCAGATAACTCTGTCGTATAGTGTCAGAAACCACATACGAAAGTCTTCTTGAGATTGCTTCACTTGATGTGGTTTGAGGAAAGTTTGTGGTTTGTTGTTAGGGGAGGTTTTTGTTACATTTAAAGACAAGGCTCTCTCAAAGGGTTCTTTATGTAAAGTCCTAGAAGAATGCATTTTTGATTCCCTGAAGAACTGTTCACTGAATGCTTCTTAAAAGAACCTTTATTGGTAAATCTGATCTGTGAGTGTTAAGAACCTCATCAAAGTCTGAGGGTAGCCCACATCAAGGGGGCTTTTCTGTGCTGATCAATCAGATTATAATCAAGACCGGTACGGAACCCTGATCTGTATGATGTCTAAGGTCAGAATTAGTAAGGTATAAATAAAAAAGCAGCCTGATTTCACCACAGCTTGGTTTTACTAGCAGTTGCTTGATAACAGTAGGTGATTTCTTAAAAGGGGAGGGGCCAGAGCTTCCCTCTTGTACTGAGACAACTGGCGGCAATTAACACCTGCCGCTGTTGCTTAGCAACAAGTCAACACCCAGCTACAAATTCAGAAGTTCATCCTGAATTCCTCCCTAAGGAAAACATTTTTGAAAAGCAAACTGGTGTGATTGACTGTATTTAAGGGAAGTGGAAGAAATCTAGTGCTTTGATTTTCTCTCTGAGATTGCAGTTTGTCTGAATGTGTGGTTGAAGCACATCCTTATTGTCGTTGTTGGGACAATAAAGACAATGTGTTTAAATGTGTATCATTTCTGCTTCTTTCCTTTTGGCTTTCTGTGATATTTTTGTAAGATTCTTTTCTAGCAAGATTCTAATTGACAAAGTACAGAAATCCTTGAGACTGTATATCGCTTATAGCATGAAATGGTGTCGAACATAACATGGCGCAGTACGTTGGTGCATGTTTTGTCCTCAAATGCCATCGAGACGCAGGTTGGGCCTCCTTTCATCACATGGTGTGGTCGGTGGTGTGGTCAGATGGAGGCTGTAGCCTGGGGTGCTGCCTGCTCCCGGGTGTCATTCCAGACACCGTTTGCGGGAACATGCCGGTGGAGACGAGCAGAACAGCTGCTGTGTTGAACAGGTGGGAGGGAGGAAGGTTTTAATGAGGGCCTAGGAACAGGGATTTGGAATGCCGGAGCAGTCCTGAGTCTAATTGCATTAGAACCTGTGTCAGTCAGGCAGGCTGGTCTTCCCCCATTCTAAGAAGATCAATCATGCGGGCCTGCGTTCGTCGAGCAGACCAGTCTCCCCCTGTTTTAAGAAGATTACCAGCCTCTGTGTAGCCTGACACTGTAGTTTGAGAACTGTTGTCCTTAAATCACAGTCTCCTGAGGTTCCCTTTAGGGCGTGACGGAACGTTTTATCCCTGAATGTGTGGTGGAACCAGATTCGTTTTAATAGTTCAATGCTTTTAAAAGCTACCTCACAAAGAGGCCACGTTATTTATTTATTTATTGCTTGTTTTGTTTTACTGTAATTTTGAGAAGGTTTTGGCCTAAATTGTTATTCAAGTCGGTCAATACATTTAGTTATTAACCGATTTAACCGGCAACATTAGTTCCTACAGAAAAGTTTGTTCCTCATTTTGGGTAGTGAATAAAATGCTTAATTTTGGGGTGCAGACACTAAGAACCCTGTTTCCTATCACCATCGCTGTTTAAAAAAATCAGTGTTTGTAACAAAAACCAAATAACGCTGTAGTGTTGGGGGTGGAGCCTCCCAAATTTCCTTAAGTGATTGAGTCTCTCTGTTGCTTGTTGGAGTTCAGGCAGACATTGAGTGTTGGTGAAACAGCTGCGCTTCTCACACTTTCGCAGCTTGAGAGATGAAAGGAGGGAAGGTCACGGTCCTGTCCTTATAGATTTGCACCCATCAACTCCCACTAACTGTAGACTATAGGATGCCGGACCTCTGGCATGGAGGAGCGGCGCTGGAATTGTGGGCCCGAGGAAAATCCCATTATTTGGGCGGAGAGGTGGGCATTGATCTGGGACAGGTCAGAAGTGCAACTGGCCTTTGTTCCGAAAGCATTAATGAGGGGCAAGGAAGACTTCTGTTAAGAGGTCTGTCACAGACTGCCAAGGGCGAGTCGCTTTCAGGGCCATTGTGGGCTGTCAAGCCGTGCCTCTTCATTAATGAACTCCTCATTGATTTGTTGCTGCGTCTACAGAGGATGACAGTTTCCCAGAGGTGCCCTGTAATCATGTTATACTGTCACTTTGGCTTTAGGGGCGCCACACAGTTAGTGTGAGGAAGGCGGGTTCTAATATGTGACTGAAGCTGGCTGAAAGAAGTTTCATGGTTTAATTTGCTTGAGTGTGAGCTAGTAGTGTGTGGTTCTGTATTCTGTATTTAATAGTAACAGTTCTTAAAAATAAATAAATAAAATAACCGTTCATTAATTGTAATCAAGTTAAAATTTTTCAATTAATCGAGATTTAGATTTTAGGCCAAATCGCCCAGCCCTAGGTGGGATGTAGGCCTCCAGATGTGTCCT
>JBBPDH010030436.1:0-10399 GCA_037974565.1 Clupeocharax schoutedeni
TTGAGGATTTCTTTAAAAAAATGTCAAAGTCTCGTCTCGTCTCGTTCTCGTGAACCCAGTCTCGTGTCTCGTCTCGTCTCGTCACACCCCTAATATATATATATATACACACATTCCTACAACACCCATGCACTTATTTTTATTTGATCCTATTTTTTATATTCCTAGATTGTTTCGTGTATTTTTGTTCTACTTTATTCTATTCCATTTTTTTCGCTGCTCTTTGTTTCTGTCCACTTTCTGCCGTGGCAATGCAAATTTCCCACTTGTGGGACTAATTATGGTTTATCTTATCTGATCTTATATCAGTCTTACTGGCGCAGCAACAAAAAAGGACCTAATAAAATGCAGGTAAAATGTAGGCTGTGGGCCCTAGGAGGGAGCGGGTGGAGCGAGCAAATAAATAAATAAAGCCGCCTGTCCGTGATCATATTGTTCGGAGCTCAGTAATAGGTTGCTGTGCAGCGTGTAATCATTGTGTGTTTTAGCTACAGAGAAAGAGGCCTGTTTGTGAGAATGAAGGGCTGAGTGCTTTGAGTCATGTTCTCCCGCTCTGCCGTGTATTTACCTTAAAACCATTTTAAAAAGTCCATTGTTATTTGGCATCATCACTATGGCAACATGGCTTTCTCTCCCACATCATTGAAATCCATTTCGGGTCCGTAGTTCTGCTTCAAACAAGCAAACATTTCCTTCAGAGCGGCCCTGCGATGGGTACTTCCGCCCTAAGATGCTTTGCGAGGACTAACAATGCCAAGCAGACCCTCGGAGCGGGCACCTGTCGGCAATATGATAACTGTCCTGCGGTGGATTTGTGACACTCGAATGATTCCACAGGTCAACAAGTCAAAATCAGCAGTTTCTTGTGTACATTTCCCCCCACATTTCAACAGTGATCTCAGTGTATTCAGTATTAGTGAGCTGTGCTCTGTCTGAACATGTGAGTGGAGAGAGTTATTTCGGTCTTTCTTTTGTGTACGAGTGTTTGCACGCTAATGCTTACGGTTAATGCTAACCGCTAATGCTAACGGCTAATGCTGACGATTTTTTAAGCAATAAAGTTTTCTGATTCTGATTATTTATTTACCTTTACATTTTCTTTAAGGGTAATGCATTAAATATTTGTATTGTTTTGGCTCGCCGCATGCTGCTAATGCTAACAGCTATCAGTAGCGACCGTTTTTTTCAGGTCTAAAGTTTCTGATTCTGGTGTATTTCTCCTTGCTGCTGCCGTTTGAATCATCTGTGAACCAGAATCTCCACCGTGGAGCGTCTCAGTGTTTCTCTTGTTTTTCGTTTTGTCTTTCTAAAAGCCCTGCACTTTTTTTACCGTAAAATAAATTGGAAGAGGCGAATACGGGTTCACCTTTCCATTCTCTTTAAGGGTGATGCATTAAACTGAATTTAAAATGAAATGAAAGTGTTCTGGGAGCAGATTTGGGGGCAGATTTAGGGTTTACACTATAAACAGACATTTTTAGGCTTTTTTTTTTTTTTTACCAAAACACAGCACTGTACGCGGGTACTCTTTAAACAGGCATTACTGCATATGTCAGATACATCACAGATATATTTAGAACCCAAATCATTGAGGTGTGAGACTTGTACAGTGTGAGGATTAGGATGAGATCACACAAGTAACTAAAAGAGGAGAAATCAGTGCAGGCTTGCCACAAATGAACTCATGTTTAACTGGTTAATATCTGTCTTTTAAAAATAATACATTTAATTTCACAAAAGACAGAGTCAGGATTCGGTTTGGGTCCATCTGTAGACCTGCATTTGAGGCATCTCTGTGGTGGATTTTTTTAAGGAGCAAAAATAGCTGTGCGCCAGCAGAGCAGCGGAGTGCGTTTTCTGTGGAAAAATACTAAAATACTTTTTAAAAATACTAAAAAAAAATACTAAAATACTTTTTATTAGAGATTGCAGTTTTCTTGGCCGATTCTGATTATCGTGTTTTTTTTTTATGTGTGATCGGCCGATTTTTCTGATACCGGTCTTTTCCCCAGATAACAGAAAATTAGAGCTGCTGCATGCAGTCGACGACAACGACACAAAAAAATGGGTTTTAACTTTTTTATTGTAAAGTAGGAGTTACTTTCCCTGGTTACTTTTATAATAGTGACAGATGATAGTGGCAGCTCTACAGCAAATACAAACAAAAATCTAACTTTCTTTCATATAAAGATCGATCGGTGCAACCCTACTTTTTATTGCACAGAATATTGTGTGGAGGCTCAGGTCCATCTGTAGCCCTTCATTCAAGTCCTTCTGCAGACCTGCATGTTAATCTAAGTGTAATTGTGCGTTTGAGTCCAAGCGCAGTCCTGCGTTTGAGCCGCGCTGTGGCTGTTGTCATGTTTTTAGGCATCACTGTCATATGTGGCATAACGAGCGAAAATAGCTGCACGCCAGCAGAGCAGCGAGGCGTTTTACTTTGGAATAAAAATAGCTTTTATTGCATGAAATATTGTTACGGTTTGGCTTGGGTCCATCTGTAGGCCTTCTTTCCTGTGGCAGCTGGTGGACTATTGGTTAGGGCTTGCAATCAGGAAGTTGTAGTTTCGATTCGCAAGACTGCTAGACACCACTGAGGTACTCTGAGCATCCCCACACTCTGCTCCCCGGGCCCTGGGTTCCTGCTGCACCCTGCTTCACTTGGTGAATGGGTTAAGCAGGAAGAATGCTGCTCAGACTGTGTAGTGTATCTCAGAATGGTCACTTCATCTGCTGACCTGCTTGTGAAGTGAAAGTGACCATTCAGTCATAAGTGAACACCCACGGTGTGAACAGCACGAAACACTTCCTCTGCATTTAACCCATTCACCAAGTGAAGCAGGGGGCAGCAGGAACACGGCGCCCGGGGAGCAGTGCGCGGGACGGTACCTTACTTACAGGGTACCTCAGTGGTGTCTAGCGGCTTTGGGAATCGAACCCACGACTTTCTGATTGCAGGGCTAACACTCTAACCACTAATTACTGCCCAACATTCTGCAAAGAGCCTTTTGGGTGTGAAGGAATTAGTAGAAAATGACAGCGAACGGCCAGCTGCGAGCAACGAGGGTGCTGCGGGTCTTCTCGTTGTCTCGGGCCGCGTTTGTAAATTTATGTGTAGTCCTGCATCTGAGGCGCGTTGTCGTGTGTTTAGGCGTCGCTGTGATACGCGGCGTGTGTTTTAAGGAGCGAGAATAGCTGTGCGGCGGCAGAGCGGCGCCGTGTTTTTCTGTGTGGGAGTGAATTGTTGTTGTGTGTCAGAGGTTGCTCTGCAAAATGACTGACTGTCATTTTAATGACTTTGATAAGTCGCGCCTGCGAACAGCGAAGGCTCCTCGCCAAACACATTAGAAAGGTTAAAGCTTAACCAACGGCTCCGGGCTCCCACCCATCGTCCCTTTCTTTTCCCGCCGCCTGTGTTTATCAGTTCGCCCCTCTTCGCGAGCGCCGGAGTGCTTTAATTTAATGAGACGGTGGCGTCGTCGTCTGCTGTAGATAAGTGAGATGGAAAGCGATTAATTAAAATGAGAAGAGGAGCAGGAATAGTATCAGATGGAGGCCATGCTGTCAGCACGCAGCGTTGGATGTTAGCGCTGCTGTCATTAAGAGTGAGCCTCACTGGGTTATTAGCGCTTCTCTCCACTAAACCATGATTAGTACTGTTAGCAACCCCCCCCCCCCCACTTACAAACGGCTCAACAAAGACCCAGCGTCTTTAATTGGTTGATGTAATTATCAAAAAGTACACAGATGCTAACGGCCACGACTTTATTGTAGCAATTGATGTGCTGACTTCAGTGAATAGAGGTGTGATTGTGTTTGGGGGGGGCGGGGTTTCAATACTGAAGCCCTATTGGTTGACAGATCTTTTTTTTTTTTTTTTTTAAACCTTTCACCTTTATCCCTGATGCTCTATGTGCCTATGAGGGGGACTTTTCACATCTGTACTCTGTTGATGATTGATGATTATGCTGGAGACCATAATCTTTGTAGTGTAGTGACTTTCTTCGCGCCTTTTGGAAGTTATTTATTTATTTATTTATTTTTGATGATGTCATCGTGCACCAGTGGGCGGAGACAATTCCATCACATTTACGAAAATCGTTCATTAAGGGTTCTTTTAGGAATCTAAAGACATTCTCCTCGGCATCACTCCAGAGATTCCTTTCTGGCAGCCGCATGTTTGAGAGTGTAGGAAAGAGTGTGAGAGTGGTTTGTTGTTGCTGGTGACTATAGAAAAAGAAGAAGAACAAACCCTAGTTGTATGGATGTTGGTGGCTGTTGGGAAGGGAACCTAATGAAAGCCACTGATTGGCGAGTGTTTCTGACCTGCTGACATCAGGAGCCTCTTCTAGGCCTCATATTTGAACATAATACCTGTATGGATAGCGGTGAAACCCCCTCCCCCCCCCAGAACCCGAACAGCGGCACTCATTAGTGGGTGCTTTGCGACCCCAGGCGCCTCTGTGTGTCTGGCCAGTCAAGTTCGGATTCCTGCTTCCTTCATAATTGCTTAGTCAATTTCACCTTGGGTTCAGTGTGTTCCTGCCACACTTGTGTGTGTTTTCCCTGCTGGTCATTCACATTCCGGCACTTTAATTGGCTGCAGTGGAGCTTCTGTGTGCTCCTCGCTGGGCCTCGCCCTGAACTGCGGGCCACGAGTCTGAGCTTCATGAAATCATAATTCACCAGCTCAGCTTTAACCTTTGAAGAGAAAGAAGTAGAAGAAGGAGAAGGAGAGAAATGACTTTGCATGACTTCTGTTAATATAAGGGTTAAGCACACATTTTGGCAGCACACAATGTCCAAGAGACTATCGTGGCTTTAACCTGTGAAGATCACTTTAAAGAAGAAGAAAAAGGTGAATTTTCTTGATGCCTCCCATTTGTGGAAGCGTTACACACATTCAGACTGATACCTGAGATTCTGAGATGTGTTGCTTGTGACTACATTGCCACGCGAGTTCTCATTAGTTCATGGAAGCTGAAAACATACATAGCGGTTAGAATAATCTTGATCATATATTAAATGCAATTAATTATCAAGCATCTCTGAAGCTTGTTTTTGCACTAAAGCTGCAAAGCTAATGTAGCTAACAATGAACTGAAGCTTGCACCAGGTTTCACTTACCATCGAAGTGTGATGTCAGAGCTCCAAATGTTTTATTTTTGCCAGAATAGGGTTACGTTCTTAGCGAAATAGGCTAAAAACGGTCACACCCTCTGTACTGAGAGCTGAATTTTTTTATTTATAGTCGAAGAGAGCTGGAATGAAGACTCTTATTATCTCATTGTCACTGTAGGTGCAACACGATTGCCGTGATCCTGCGCCTCAAATGATTACACATGTCTGATTGTGCGCTTTACGTATTAAAGTGAGCATTAATAAAAGCACCTGATTTTCTGTTTCATCATCCTCTAGATGATCAGTTAAGAGCAATGTGGGCTTTTTTCATGACTCCGCCGTTTCCCTACTGCACTCGCCGAAAGACCTGCGCTCGTGTGTAATGTCGGTACTTTAATAAGTACTTTGATGGGAGCAAGGCCAGAATTGATCCTCCCTGTCTCACCGTGGCCTATTTGAAGCAGCCGAAGGTTCGGATGTAGGCAGGTGCAGGATTATAGTGTAAGCTTATTGTAAGATATTGCATTGAATGCATCATGTCTTACATTATTAATCCAACCAGCAGGCTGTTGTTGAAGCGCTGTAGTGTCTTATTCTGTCCTCTCCGCTGTCGCCCAGGCTTTTTGGGGTACTCCGTGGTCACGGCTGACAGTTTGGGCATGTTTTTTTTTGTCCCCTTCATGTGTCTCTTGTCTTGGCTCCATAGAACAGCTAGTGGGGAGAATGATGTGGTCCAGTGCACTGGCGAGAGGCAACTTTCTCAGGATACTTGCGAACTTGACAGACAACACCGTCCAGCGCCCACACAAACTATTTTCAGCCTATTGCTGAAATTCCATCCCCGACAGTGCTGTGTCCTGCTTGGGGATAAACAGCTCCCTTTAATGGCATCAGTGATCCGCCCAGTACCTTTAAAGTCCCCGTGGAGAGCTCGTGCAGACAAGGAGAGAAAAGTTTGCTTGAATCATGTGGAGGACTTAGCGATGACCTCTCGTTGGTTTAATACTCGCAGAAGCAAAAGAGTTTTGTTGCATTTATTAGAGCTCAACCAGGACATTGTTTTGTCCTGAAATGTTGTCGTATAAGGGTCCGTCTCCAACGCACCATGTGTTGTATGTTATTTGTTCTCCTCTGTGTTAGTTCATGCGCCAAACATGTAATCATTCTTTTCTGACAGAACCATTTTCCAGCCTCTCATTATGCTGCTAAAAGTCGTTACTGTGCCTTTAAGGCTCATATGTGTAATTTACTTGTTTTGATTGATTGCTCTGTTTTCTGCCTCATTCAGAAAGCAGTATGAAGGCTAAAACACCCCTTTTCGAATTCCACACCAGGGTTGAGCCCCCCCGCGCTCCAAGAGTGATTTCTCCGCAGGGAAAGCACTCAGACACGTCAATCTCCAAAGTTTGGTAGATCTCCAGGAGACCTTTCCAGTGAGCCCTCATTTGTATTTTTAGCCTCAGTAGATCAGGGGTTATTCGTTGTAAACTGTTCCCCTCACCACAATGTCCCAATGCTTTTGTCCCGCAACCTTCCGAGTTGCATAATTCACGTTTCAAGTTTTATTGTCATATACAGATAACAATGTAGCATCATTACTGTAATGAAATTCTTAGGCTCGTGTTCCCCTAACTGTACATAAGATAAAAAAATACATCTCGGCGGGAATTTAAATTATAAGAGGCGAATACGGGTTTTAAATTACATTAAAGTGTTCTGGGAGCAGATTTGGGGGCAGGTTTAGCGTTTACACTATAAAAATAAGCTTTTTTTAATTTACCAAAACACAACACGGTTTTTCACTCTACACAGGTGCTCTTGGAACGTAACCCCTGTGAAAAGCGAGGGATTACTGTACATAAATGTATTTGTTTATGTGAAATCAATTAAAAAGCCTTCAATCGTTGACACGTGTTGTTCTATACCTTGCCTTCTGCACTAGTGTTTGTTCTGTGATCAGGTCCTGCGCTGCTGCTAGACTTCCGTACCCAATTAATGCCTCACGCTTCCGGCTTATACGCCCGGCCTCCTCAGCCAAACTGCTTCCGATGCAGCTTACCCTGAACACAATGCTTTCATTAGCTGATGCCACAGCATGATTCCAAGTGGGCAAAAGTGCTACTGCTCAACAGGAAAGTGTCATTTGTTCAGCTTCTCTCCATTAAAATGGCTTGTTTAATGAGTTCAGTGGATTAGCCAAGAGGACTCAACCTCAATCTCTGAACTGAAAACCACTTATTTTATCATTTGTGTGTAAAAATTCTCTGTGTTCTCCGGCACTTGTTGTGATTTAACACTTGGCCTGTCTGTGTCTCTCATTCATGTATGAGCTCGAGATACGTCAGGATTTTTTCATTCAGTATGAATATATTTTTCATTTTGTGAACGTCCAGATTTTTCATTCCACCGATGAAAAGAACGTGAAATAAACGTAATTTCTTTATATTGTGTAGCCTCCCCCTCATGCCTCACGCTAAACTCTTGATGAGGTTGAGAAAAGGGGTTTGGAGGACAAGTCAACAGCTTGAACTTCTCGTCATGTTCCTCATACCATTTCAGATCGATATTTGGGGACATCCTGTGGACAGTCCACTCCCATAAAAGAAATACAGAATCGCGTGTATTTGCCTGTTGGAGCAGCAGCAGCTCTGTAAGAGAATATTGGTGTGGTGTAGGACCCTGGACACACGGATCTTTACAGATTGTTGTTGTTTTATACTGATGTGCTTGAGAGACGCCATCAGCCGGAATCAAATTCCTTGTATGTATCGTTCACAGACTCAGCCAATAAACGGCATTCCAATTCTGATTCCGATTGGGTGACTGATGATGTACGACGGGCTCTGGGTCCGAACTCTGGCCCCTTGCTGTATCTGCTGGCTGCAGGGTGGATGTTTGCTGCAGGACTAAACACGAAACAAACTGCAGCAGCATCGCATCAGGAGGCGTCTTGTGTGAAACTTGGCACTGCGTCAATTGACGCACACAGCCGTTATAGGTATAGCCAGTTAGCCGCCGTTCTAGAGTTAAATTATTAATTATTTTCCAAAGACACAGGGAGCCGCAACATAAGGATGAAAGAGTCGCTTGTGGCTTCAGAGCTACCAGTTGCCGCCCCCCTGGGCTAGCCTGTGATCTCCACAAGCATTAGTGAGTCTTACTCATCCATAACCATGTTAGGACTAGCCCTGGACTGGACATGGGTACCACCAGACTTAATGAAGAGATCAGGATCTAGACCTAGGGGTAGAAACAGATCCAAAGGACAATACAAGAGTGTTTTTTTTACTGTGTTGATTCTCCAGGCTTCTCTGACCACTGTTCTGGACGTTGGATTACTCTTTTGCCTTGTTATTGACAGCTTGTTATTGGATTTACATTTCTGAATTTTAGTTTATCTTGTACTAAACCTCCTATTTTTGTGCTCTGCATTTGGTCCATATCTGCCTGTCACTGGTTATCCTGTCTTGGACCGTGTTTGATGGGTCTGCATATCACCTTCAGAAGCCCCGCCCCTTTGACAGGATCATCAAATCACTGTTTCACTTCAGCTTTCTCTGGTTTAAATGTCGTGGCTGATTGGTGCACACATGAGAAACATTTCAAGAACGCATAAGAAACCTTGGGTTTGTGATCTCCCACAGTATTATTTAAGATTCTTTGTCACATGCAGTCATACAAGTACAACCCACAGTGAAATCTATCCTTACTGACTGTGCAAACATTAAAACAATAAGTAAATTTTAAATTAAAATCTGGACATTTTTTAAAACCCAAATAAAATAAAGAAATGAGTACGAGTAAATATAAGTATAGATGTAAATAAAATTAAATTTTTTAAAAAAACAAAATATAAATCTGAAATAAGTAACAAACGAGGAGCACTGACAGTTTTTCATATGCATTTATATAAATAATTGTAGCAGCAATATGTATATTATACTCTTGCCCTTGCAGCAATATTACTGTATCGCCACCATTGCGAAGCATAACAAAGGTGCCTGAACAGTGGACTGGTGAAATCTCCTGAGGAGCTTCGGCAGGAGTTTTTCGGAGGGCCCCAGAAATCCCCTTCGACTGGAAAAATGGCTGTAAAATGGATAGAGACATGGATAGAGAAAACTCAAACAAACGTTTTAAACATTTAAACAATTAGAGCTCAACATTTAGAGCTTAAACATCCCACATTTAGAGTCGCCGTCTGTAAACACTGCAGCTCAGAGACTCCAGACTTGGACTCGGTAACAAAGACTCGTGAACATCTGTGTTTGATGGCACGTCTGCTAATCTTCCTGTCCTTTCTTCTATCACACATAGCGATTTAAATGCCTGGTTTGAGGAGCTTCTGAAGCTTCGGATGGAAGCAGAGTCTCAGTCTGTCCGTGGTCAGTTCGTGTCCTGACCCAGAGGTTAGACTCTGAGTGCGTTTAGTGTTTTCATCTTTAAAGCACCTTTAAAAAAAAGCACTCCGGAATCGGAGAAGACCCTCACCTTTATAACCGCCGTCATCTAAAGTCTGAAGCGAAGCCACGGGGCCTGTGAGGCCGGGAAGACTTTTCATGCCTGCATTTATATGTAGAAGTGGAACAGTAACGTGGGCTTGATTAAAAATCAGCTTTGAATAGGAGGTCTCGAAATGGGTCGGCACGTCTAATATCAGAAATATAAATGCTCTCTTTCACGGCCCACAAAGCTTTATGCTTAAGTTTTAATCAGACTTTTAAATCGCGCCGTTTAATTCGCTGCACTTATCGAGCCCTTTACCTGCACTCGCTTCTTATCGCACGCTTTATGAATCCCAGACCCCGTGTTCAAATCCATGCCGAGGAAATATCCGCCCAGAAGATCTGCTCATTGTTCTCTCCTGTTTGAACTGGTTTCACAATGTAACTTTCACCCCGAGCTCTGAAAAGGTTTAAGATTCTATGGCTTAAGCAATCGCACGCCTTCCTCCTCATTCACTCGTTATTATTAAAGCCCGATTCCAGGGGAAGGACTGTCTAGCACTAACTGGAACTCCTATTGTTGATTTAGGGTTGATTTAAATGAATGGGCCAATGTTTCTATCGCCCAAATTAAATAAGAAAAGAAACCAAAGCTGTGTCTGAAAAGTGCACTAGTGTTTGCTGTATCCTCCTGAGACCCGGCCCATTCATTTCTGTCCTTTATAGTGGACATGTTGTCCACCTGTATCTTCCTTCAGTATCTGGAGATCCCCATCAAGTCCTATAGTGTTCTGTAGAGGAGATCCTGGGCTCCAGTGATGCTCCTGTGAGGG